>SSNR01000227.1:644689-764094 GCA_006937965.1 Callopanchax toddi | reverse complement strand
AGGGGGGGGGGAGAGGGGGGCGGTGAGGGGCGGGGGGGGGGGGGGGGGGGGGGGGGGGGGGGGGGGGGGGGGTGGGGGGGGGGGGTGCAATCGTCTGTTTCTCTTCTGTCTCTAAACTCTGCTCAGTCCAATGCAGAGTGAGACGGCCTGTTCTGCTCGAGTCTGATTGTGTCACGTGAGAGAAGGTCTCTGAAGAGAGGATGGTAGTCTTAATGTGCATCTCTGTAATTTTGTGGGATTGTGTGTGTGTGTGTGCGTGCGTGCGTGCGTGCGTGCGTGCGTGCGTGCGTGCGTGCGTGCGTGCGTGCGTGTGTGTGTGTGTGTGTGTGTGTGTGTGTGTGTGTGTGTGTGTGTGTGAGCACACTGCCAGAGGCCGGCACTGCAGGAACACACAACTGCTGCAGGACACTGCAGGGTTGGTGTTCTGCTGCCTTCTCACTGGCTCCTGCTTTTTTTCTCTCTCTGTTCACTCAGGCAAATTGCTAAAGGAGGATGGCGAGAGCATGTGCTGCATACTTTTTCACCGGGGGGGGGGGGGGGGGGGGGGGTGGGGGTGTGGGGGGGGGGGTGGGGGGGGGGGGGGGGGGGGGGGGGGGGGGGGGGGGGGGGGGGGGTCACAGAGGTGCAAAGCATGCAGGTGAGGAGCTATGCTGGCCAGCTGTACCTTTGAGTGAGAGTACAGTAGAGAAATTGGAGACAAGTAAAGAGGAGGAGGAGGAGGGAAGAAAGGGATGAGAGAGTGGGAGGTGGAGAAGGGCAGAACAGAGGTGCAAGAATGAAACATCAGGTGAGTGCGGCAGTTTCCTCTGCTGGCAGTGCAGCACCCGCCCCCCAAGCGGGTGTGCAGGAGAACTGCAGATGTTCCTGGTTGATGTGAGGCTTTGAATGTAGCACAGTCCTTTAGCACAGTCTGCTATCGTTACTGCACTAACGCGCCTGATCATATAGAGAAAAACTCAAAAACCAAAGAGATGCTCTGAACTTCAACAGCCAGCATGTAACACAAGGGTCAGCTTTTTAAGGTATTAGCACAGTTACCTGAGGTGAACTCACAGCTGACCCGGGCGGTACAGCACACTGGCCTGGTTAGACTGATCATTCAAACTGGTATCAGAGATTTATTTGATCACTGACTCACTTTTTACAAGCTTATTGACCGTAAACTATTTTACATCACTTTTTAAAAAAGACTAGTAGTTGAGGATGGACTGCAGTAAGACAAAAATAGCAACATTGGCTTTTAGAATTTCTGACATACTACAGTACTCCTGAGCGCAGTATGCTTTTTTTAAACAAATAGTCAAACACTTTTTCTAAATGCATTTGGAAGCAGCTAAGTACACTTACAAGTAGAGCCGAATGCTAAAAGAATCTTGTGAATAAGCTAACAGGACTGCACTCTGCCCATGCATCCTGTTATAGGATGGCAGAGAAGTCTTCTGAGCTACAGCACAACTTCATGACTGCACCACAGCTCCCCTGTCCCGTCTGGGCCACTGTGGCCTGATTCTAATTTCACCATTCAGCACCCAGACAATGACAGTCCAGGATCATTGTTACAACACATCCTTCCTACAAAAGTCAATCATTCACAATTAATTCATTCTGTTAAATTTAAACTGATAGCTAACAGGAAGAAAGTGAAGTGATGGGAATGTTTCTCTAAAAGCAGAGTCAGCAAAGGTGTAAGTCTCCTCTAAACGAGGGAAGTCTTTGCAAATTTTTTTATAGTCCTTGTGACAAACGGTGACTCCTCTTGAGCAGCCGCTATCTGACACGCCGGCTGCTATTTCCAGCTTGTACTATGTGTTAAACATGGATGAGGGAGCAGTGGAGCCTGACTGCTAGCTGACTGGCTCTGCCTGGCCAGCTGCTGCCTGGTTGTTACTGGTGCAGAGGAGGCTGAAACTGATGAGACAGTAGCAGCCTGGAGCATCAGCACTGCAGGCATGCACACCGACATATGGATACCAAGTCAGATAAGGCTGGTTTAAAAAGTGTGCTCTCCTTTACAAAGAGGAATACACATAAGGCGATAACATGCAAGGTAAACCAGACTATAGAGGAGTGAAATATTTACCTACAGAAGAGTCTTGCGCTGCATCAAACGCAGGGAGGAGAGGATGAAAACTTCTCTTCACTTTGCTGTGAGCCTCTTGGTTACTGGTGATGTGCTTTCATGGCGCGGCAAAGTTGACTGCAGCATTGCCTCCTGAACAGAATGACATTGTTTGCACTCTCTCTCTCTCTCCCCTTCACTCCTCCTCCTTCTCCTCCTCCTCCGGTACACGCTTGTTCCCCCTCCTCTTCTTTGCACTCTCACTGGCAGCATAAACTGCACAGCTCAGCAGTGTTCCCCCACTGCCGCAGCAGATCCTGCATGAGCTCTGCGTATCTGAGAGGGATGGGACTTTTAAAGGGGAACGCAACCTCCAGGGTCAGTGTGTGTGTGCACATCCTCAGTCCGCCCTCTTCTCCTCCTCAGCAGCCCTCCTCTTTCTCCTCCTCCTCTTCCTCCCTGCACTGAGATTCAGCGTAAAGGACCCCTTTATGCAAACCTAACTCGCCATCCTCTCGTATTAATTTTTACACCACAATAAAAGTAGCTTTGAGATGTGAGGCTGATCAAACTCGAAGAGTCCTGTGAAAGTTGGCAGTGTCTGAAAATTCTCTAAAGGATGGATGTTCTCAGGCAGGAGATGCAAAAAAATATGTTTTTAAAAATATTTCATTCTTTGGGTTATAAAACATGACAATTTTTATAGGAAACCAAAAAATCCCTTACACAGTAAGAATTAAATGATTTATTGCACTCGAGGTAATAACTAATACATTTATTTCACACAAGGTAGATAAAACATTATTTATTGATTATTGCACACACTTGTCACCAGACTCTCTGACAAATGAGAAACGGTCATGGAAGCCTGTCTACAAGCAGCCGTCTCAAAACCTGGTTAGGGTTTCAGTTCTCTGAGGAACCGTACAAAATCCCCTTCAGTGAAGCAAAATGTCCTTAATCTGCAATCTCTGTTGCCTACCTTTCATTACCCATGATGCACTGTTCCACTAGTGCTGTTCTGCAGTGCGCTAAATTTATAGAAAAATCTTGACCAACCGTATTTGTCTTTTATGCGTTCCACAACTGTGAAAGCGAGATCATCCATCATCTAGTCAGCCATTGAGGTTCGACTTCTCCTTCCACTGGGTCTTTTTTTTTCCATAGAAGTGAGACTTCTGACTTTCACTGATGGCATTTGTGTAAATAACGGTGTCTTCATCGAGAAATGCTTTGTTGCTTTAGCGTCTTGGCAGTTTTCCTGCAGCAGTGCAGCTTTCTCTGCTTCTTACTGCAGAAGCTTTCTTTTTCATGATTTTGTTGTGTCTTGGACCAAGGTGAATGTTGTGAGCCTGTATCTTCTGGAAGGGAGGAAATAAATGAGGTTCATGCATCTCACAATAACCCTGACTCCATCTAGTCAAGGTCCATGCTCATCTTTTGCAAAATCATTCGTTTTTTTATATTATTAAAAGCTTCTTATTTGCCCCCAATTAGTTTACAGCATCAGTGCTAGATTGTTGATTCAGCAAAAAAAAAAAAAACATAATACACTATTGGGAGTCAGCTAGATGAGGCTGTTCTTATAAATCATAGGTGTGTCATGCAAACACTGATATCCATCAGCTGACAGCAAACCATCCCTTCCTGCATTTACGATCTACATCAGCTGCATCAGTTTGCCGAGTCCTGCAGCTTCTGCACTCTGTGACACTGGGGAAAATGCCCCCGCCAGCATATCCCTCACATAGCTCACACCATTCTCAGTAATGACATCCCTCACAATGAATAAGCCATGAGCAGGGGCCCTTTTACATGTCCTATTAGATTACCATGCTATGTTTTACCTGGTTACTGTCACATCTTCATCTCTAGTTTACTTCTTAATATTCTCTCTTGTTAGGCCGACATGTGAAAATACTAACATGAAGTTCTGTGCAAATGCCTCTGCTCGTGATGTGAACTAAAATGTAAACAAACTGCAAAAGTAGATGATGAGAATTCTTTAACTAAGGATAGCATAAACTGCAACAAAACAGAGGTGGTGTTGATCTAAAGGTGATTTGTTAAGAACGGACTGTTTGGACACATTCAGATAATGAAGTTAAACCTAAGTATTGGCTCATGAGTTAGCGTCTCTTCGCTCTCCCTGTTTTTTGGTGATTCACAGCTCATTCCTCAGCTGCATTGATTTGTTCGGAAAAGATAATAGACAGATTGATTCACAACCTCAGCAGCTTTCTTGGTTTACACATCAGACTAATTCTCAGTAGCCCTCAGTCAACAGGAGAATTGTCTTGACTGACAATTGACTTCTGTTTTTTTTGAACAGCTGATTTAAAAGACATTCTGTGAAGGTTTTCTCTTTCTTTTGGCTGAGTAGAACCAACGTTTGAATATTTAAAGGTAAATTCTGGCAGTCAACGATACTGTCAGAAAAGTGATGCAAGCACATTTTTGAAAAGTTCAAACATTTTTTAAAAGATATTGTCATTTCTTGATAAAAATCTGCATCTAAATTTGCAGACCTGTAGTTTTTCTCTCTAGAGTTAATCGCATCTGTGGGATACTAGCCGGTAATAAATTAACTTCACAAAAATGTGGGGATAGACTGAAAGACGGGATCCTGACTTTGCAGAGAAGTTGTGTAGTGTTTCACTGCACCAGTGCTTCATTGCTGACCTCATTCTGTAAGGCTGAGCAGATTCCTGTCAAGGCCAAGTGGAGTTAAAAAGACAAAACTGATCAAATGTGGTCGCACAGGAAGGATTGTAAAAACAGATTCTGCTTTTGAACAGGATAAAAACAACTAGATATATTTTTATTTAATCAACATATACCATTTTTATTCTATGAAATATAGACCCCCCCCAACATTACATACAATATTAAAGATCTTGTTCTGAAGACAGAACTTGGTATGTGAAGAGTATCAAATTCATGGTGTCATCAGTTCCTCCTCCAGCATGAGATGAGTGGTAGTAAAGGGTCTATGATGGAGTGGCTGAACTCCTGACAGCTGGCTGCTCTGTTGTGGTGAACGAGCAGCAGCTCCGTCAGCTGGCAGTGTCAGCAGCAGCCAACTCGTCTCTACAGCAGCGCTGTAGCGAAGCCTAACACACACAGATCGGTTATAAGTGAGGGAGACTGCAGCAGGACAGCTTGGAAGTCCAGAGTGATCCATTACCAAGCTAGGATATTTATTTCAAGCATTCCTAAACAAAGATTTGAGTAAAATAAGGCAGGCGGTTATATTATTTTTCTAGATTTTTTCTTTGCATTTTTGAGATCATTTGTAAATGTACAAGGTCAGGTAAAAAAGACTATATATATATATATATATGCATTCATCTGTGCAAACCAGCAAAATTATTTCAGTAAATTTTATTTTATGACTAAATAACACTTCAGTACATTTAACTAGCATGAAAGAAATCATTTAAAAAAGCTTATGGACCTTAGTGCTGCAGTTCATTTATGCTGGATAACGACATAAAACTCTACTTTGGGTCCAATAAAAATCTGGATTCTGTTATTTGAGTCCTCCAGAGAGGATGAGCTGCTTGTTATTTTGGTCCTTTTCCACTGCTGCATTGTGTTCATCGTTCCAGGTTCTTGGAGCAGTGTCGCATCTCCTCCACAACCGTTTGTGTCATCTGGAGAATGCGTTGACTCTGGCCTACATTCACCACTGCCGCTTGTTACCGTCACAATCAGGTACGGCACAAAGGGACAAAGGTAGATAATGTACAGGCTTCTCCAGAGTGTCCTGCTGACAGCTGTACGCTCCTGTGAAGCATTTCAGCAGCTGCAGCGGGTCTGGGCTGATTCCTGACACATGCACCGATTTCACAAAAAAATTGCAAACTAGGAGGAACTGAGTCTGATTCAAAGGTAAAGTGAAAAGATGAAAATAAACATTTCCTTAAATAATGTAGTTTCTTTTTTCTGTAGATTATAACTCAGAATTTCTATTTTTAATAAAAATTGCACATTATTAGTATTAAAAATGTATTGCTTTCTGTTTATTAATATTTTCTAATTTACCAGATGGCAAATCTTCAAAACTGATATCAGACAAATACTTTGAATTAGAAATAAATCAATTAGAAAAGATTCATTACAAAATACCTATAATAGTTTGCATACTACTCAAAAAGGAACATATCAGTCATTTATTAGAAACAACTATTTTTACTCATGAATCATTTTGATGCACTAATAGTTTTTTTTTTTTTTTTAGACTATGCGTATGATTTAAAATAAACTTCCTGTAATAAGTAGTTTGTTATGGTCATAATAAGGATTTTAATCAACAAATTAGATTTTTCAGTCACTTTTAGCCGCCTACTCAAATGTTAATGTCATAGAAATAGTTTCCCTCAAGGTGAAATGGATACAGACATTTCACAATGTCACCCCGTGTCTACGTTGCTTCGACTCATGACAAATCTCTCTTGTGCTTCATAATTGACACTGAAAATCTTCTGGGGCTATTTGCATGTTTTGTATTTTAACTCATTGTTTTATCTCGTAGTCTTTTTCTTATGCAGCTGTTTTCTCAAATTAATCTGTTTAGATGTATTTTACTTGATTTATTTTTAGTGACATTTTTAGTGTATAATCTGGCAGTCATTATATTTTTAATTGCACTGTCCAGCTCTGTTGTTTCTTCTTTCAACTGACTAGAGAAAATATAGTAGATTTTATTGATGAACCCGCTGCTGAACTTGACATGGAAACTCGCTTTGCTTTGTGGGTGCAGGAGAACGTCAACCACAGAGTGTTTATATGCCAAACTGCTGTATGACGGATGGGAAGAGTAAGTCGGCATCCTGGATTCTTTCCCTCCAACTTAATCCCTGTGACTTCAAACGCATTTCAGTGTTTTTGAGGTTTTACAGCAAATATTTTAAAGTATATTCTCTCGTATTAACTAAACAGATTTATGATCAGCTAGATGGTTTTTCTGAGCATATGTTGTGGATTTAAAAAAAAAGTCTTATCTGCACATGGGCCAAGGAGGCGCTCCTCCACCTGGGACCCCTCCTAGTTGGATGAGGTGTGCTGTTCCACTGCTGATTGCCTCTCTGTGTTTCAGCAGCAATGCACCATTCAAGTCTGCGGGCGACTTGACAAATGAGCAGCGATCTGAGCAGTGGGGGATGCTTGTACTGCACCACATCCTGTCCCGTCCACATCCCTCTGCCCTGCAGTGGTTCACCTCCCTTAACTGATGCTCTTTTATACTCTAAACCAGCAAAAGCAAAAGTCACACAAATAAAATATCAATGAATGATGAACACACGCTTACTGCTGCTTGTACAAAGAAAACAATTATGGCGTACGCAAACACTTCTCTTATTGTTTTATTTTTTTTAGATTTAAACTGGGTTGCGAGGATTTTGTTTTTAGTCATTTGAATGAAAATAAATGTATTCAAGTTTTTTAAAATCGGTCCATTATTTTCTTTCACTTTAAATGCAAAGCTTGTGTTTTATTTCACAAAAGTGAGCATTTTTAACTGATTTTGCTTTAACGTCACTATGAATCAAATGTATTTAGTTTTGGGTCCATTAGTTTGTCGAAACAACACAGCTAGACCAGAGTTTAAATATTGGGAAATTGTGGAACGTCTTTTCAAATATTTGCTATTTTATGTATCAATTTCTTCATAAATAATAATCCGTATAAAACATGAATTAGTTAATATTCTTGACCATAAAAGTGTAAATATGAAACGGTAACTCACTGGTCAGTATTCCTGGAATGAATGATTTCCCCCATCTACACCAGGAACCAGTAAGGATGGTTTTTATTGCTGTGTAAGGAGTTCTCCTTTACAGAGCTGAACTGTGCACGTCTTATATTACAAGCGAAACACTGAAACATTAGATTTATTCTCACTTACAGCATCAGTCTGTGTAAGAACAGTCAATGAGTTCATAAAGGCAGACAATCACAAAGGCAGCATCGAGGTGCATCAGTTCCTCTTCTTTATTTATCTCTTTGCATGCTTGTGAGTCAGTTGAGATACTAAAACTGAGACCATGAACTAGTTGAAAAGCTTCATCAGTATATTGCCTGCAACTGCATCAACCTCTTGAAGGCACCCGCCCTCTGGTCTTCTCAGAAACTGCATCTGGGAGCAAGCAAGTTGCAGAGTGTCTGACGCAGCATGCGATCATTCACCTTGACTGCGTGCGTCGCTTGGACCTGCCTTGGTTGCAGCTGTCCATGCATACCTCCCCACACCCCAATCCTCTGCCCCCTTGTAAAGGCAGCACACTCTGCCAGCCGTGGAGTGGGACGTACCATCGATCCTGCTGAAATGATGGTTTCTAAAAGGGAGGCAGTAAGCATGTCTGTTTGCCCCTCCTCTGCCGTGGAGTGGTCCTGAGATATCACCAAGCTCAGCACATTGCACCATCTCCGCATGGGAAAATGGGATTTTCAATGGGAGATGAGCTGAGTGGAAGGTAATTCAAGCCGCCGAGCTATGTTCCTCACCAAGGATGTAAAATGAGCCACGTTACCTTCAGAAGCCTTGCACATTGGACAAATAAGGTCATTTTCAAAGGTCTCTTTGATTCCACTGCCTGTCACAGATAATTCACATGACAAATGCAAAAATGAGCATGAGGTCTGAGAGTAAAAGGGCACTGAAGAGGAGGAGAATGTTCATTCAACCAATCATCAATAAGCTTTCAGCATGTATTCAGGATGAACATGTGTGCCTCATGTATTTTTAAAGAACTAAATATCAGAGGTGTGTGTAGACCCAGCATTAGGCTCAGGCAGGTGTTCAGAGAATCCACTAGATGGCGACAGTGTCCCAGTTTTCTCCCAATACTCACCTGAAATTTGCTGCATAGGTTTTCCTCAAGTCTGCAGATTTTGGAGCATAATCAGAGTCATGAGCACAAAATAAAATTAAGTGCTGATTATCATCCACTAATGTCATTATTTTAGTTTCTATTCCACTCATGATTGAACTTTGTTGTATGGGAGCTCCCCTTGTTAAGTTATCAGTTTGACAGATAAAAAGTGACTGTATCAGCGGCCCAGCTGAACATGAAGGCTGTTTGCAGTGAATCATCCTGTTCAGTCCAAATCAACAGGATGATTTGGATGTTCCTCAGGGTTCAGTGTGTCAGACACTTCATGACTCAGCGGGTAGCAGCATCCCATGTGGAGGATCTCCACTCACTAACGTCACTGAGGAAATAACAGATCTAAAGGTCAGACTGAGCAACAAAATACATCAGTGTGAGGACTGTTATGGTTGGCTGGAGCTGTTTATGTGTTTCAGACAGACTGGAAGGTGTTAATAATCCTTTTAGGCTCCTTTCACCAACATCTTAAACTAAGAAATCTGTAGTGCTGTAGAAAGAGCAATCCAAATTGTCTTTACGCTACTCTAATTGATCATGTTAGACCTGAGTAACCTGCTAAGATTAGGCTGGCTGACATGCATTTATGTGAACATTTTATGCAAGAAAGTGAATTTTATGAGATAATTTGCATCTTATATTTGGACAAAATGACTCAGCAATGGTTTCTGCTCAGTGGGACAAAAACATTTGTCATCCCTCCCTTTCTGTCTGGTATCAGATCACTTTTCTTAAGGAAACTGTTGCTATTACTAATGTTTTGGTCATCTCTTTTTTCCTTTGTTTGTACTAGAAACACACAAACAAACCCCCAAAACTGACCAGACAACCTCAATGACACACTCTCAACTGCCCTAGCCCTAAAATATCACAAAGAAAGGAAACAAGTTGGCACAAAAATTTGTTTATCCAACAAAAGCTGTAAAAGTCTATTGTTTACCCTTACGGGAAATGCTGTGTTTTGTCATTTTCTAGTCGGAAATGTGCCCACCAAGGATTTCTACATATGTAGTTATTTTTTTTAACCAACTAGCTGAATAAAAACGCTCTGAGAGTCACCTCCAGCATGATGAGGCCGCCTCGCTGTTGCAGATTCACGGGGAGGTCCTAATCTGCTGTAGCAGCTGGGAGCATTTTACCACGTGATGCGAGTGATGTTAGAGCAGTCAGTCATCACCATTTCACCTAATTCATGTCCGGGCTCCAACGACAAAAAGGCGTAACAACAAGGAGAAGGGGAAACTACGATGAAGTAGAGGAAAACACCGAAGCGTTACCCGGTCCCGTCCACCTTTCTGCTTCTCCGCCTCACAACTCAACAAGGTCTGTGTTCTTTATGCTCATAAAGGTAGCCGCCGATGCGTTTGTTTAGCTTTCAGCGGCCCTCATCACGTCACATCTTCAGATTTGGTATAAAATAACTAATGTTAAGGGCTCTCTCGCTCCTTAAACGTCCGACGTAGACGCAGTGGTAAATCGCCGTGTTGTTTTCGTCTCCGTCGCCTCATTAATATTAGCCACTCTGTGTTGCTTGTTTATGCTAACGCACCGACCGTCGGTTTGTGTTCTCATCTTGTGTGTAATCAACATTTCAAACACTGTCGAGTTTTGGTTAAACGTTCACCACGACGGACACGGTCGCTAGCCGCGCGCGGGGGTTCCTCGAGCCCACTGTAGCCTCTGGCCCACAAGAGCTTATTTGAAGATTATGCTAAATTCACAATGGCTAGCATGGCAAGCTCCTTGGTTAGTAGTAGGCCTAAATATACTGTCCTACAGCAGCAAACACTTTTTGTTTCCATCATTTACTTAGGGTTTTTGTTCAAGTTAACTGTAATTTGTTCAGGCCTGTGCCAGCGTTTCACTTTAGGCTAAAAATGCATTTTATTTGTTAAGGAGTAGTACTGGTCTTTGTAACATGCCCAGCCAGCAAAGGCTCCTAAACACAAAACTGCTCAACAACACTATGAACTGTTGCCCCTAAAGTCTCAAAGCGGAGTTATCAAAAACATTATCAAGGTCATGTTGACATGGTGCTTTTTTATTTTTACATGGTCCATTATACTTGATCTGCACCTGATCAAACAGGAAAAAGCAAGTGAAAGAAAATATTCTAAACTTGTTAACAGATTTTTTTTTCCCCATTTAGTAAATGTTGTGACTTGGTTTTTGGTAAACTTTGAGTCATATTTGTTTTGCAGGTCAACAGGCAGCTAAATTCAGGTGGGCTCAGTCTAAATTGAGCCTTACATGTGAAACAAGTGTTTCCTTGGCTCAGCAGATCTAGTGAACCCTTCCTCTTGCATTTCAATCAGCTTCAAAGCAACCCAGGGCCCCAGGAACCCCAAACAGTCCAGGCCTGGCTTTTAGCCTCAAACACTTCCCTCCACAAGACACCTTTTCATTCTTCTAAAGGTTGTTTGTTTAAAAGTACAAGGTAAATATGTTAAGACCCTTTATGTTCATATAGATTAGATTTTTTTGGTTTGTTGTATGGGGACAGAGAATTGAGATTTTGGCTCAAAGGCTGTGCAAATGAACATGTTTTACTCTTCCTGAATGCCAGACAGGCATTGAAAAGGAGATTGTTTACATTCAGATGCTAGCCACCCGCTGCTGGCTTTTTCTTTCCTCCTGTTTTCCAATCACTGAGGAGACATGACCCATTTAAATGGTTGTTTACTTGCATTAGAAGAAGAGCCAAGGCACTGCTCAATGAACTCTTGTCTACAATTTAATTAGAGTGGCCTTCCCAGCAGCACAGTTTTCCACATTACACAACGCTATCTGTAGTGTCACTGCTGTACAGTCGGATCAAATTATCAAAGAGCAGCAGCAGCAACACCTGCACTGATGAGTCATTTTATATTTGATGTTAAATTTATTAATTGAATTGTGGGTGTTAAATCCAAGTTATCACGAAAGTTTTTTAAACACAGCTTTTTTTCTTTCTTTTTTTTACAATTATTAGAATCTGACTCCTCATAATTAAACAGTGCTCTATTACAGCTGAGATGTGTCTTAATAGGATTGTGAGGTTTTTAATCAGGCTTTGGTTTCTGTAGACCTAAAACTATTTTTTACCTCAAATTAGCTGTGACCCAGCAGTTTTCTTGCACAACATAACTCATAATCCTGAGTTTTCCTGGGTCAGTATGTCAAGTGTTTTATTGCAGACACTTTATACACCGTTGACATCGGTAACATCATGTTGTCATTCCTTGTCTCTGATTTATCAAGAGTTTAAGCAGTGCAGCATATCTTTTTCTGTTTTTACACCCTAATACTAATATATTTGCAAGAGGAACACGTTGAAACCGGTGTGTTCAGAAGTCAAGGTTTGAGACACTGTAAAGCTTTGTATTTAAAATTGACATGAAAATACTTAATGTTTGTTGGTCAGCAGTCATGAAGGTACAATGAAACCTTATTAGTGTCATCTGAGAAATCATGCTAATTTAATTTATCATGCTCCATTCTTTTTAGAAAAACAGCAAATTTTACAAAACAGACTTATTGCTTTAAAGCACAAAGAGTTGCATTTTGTTTGAATGGGTAATCTTTCTCAAAATCCCCCCAAATTTTATTTTCTTGTGTAGTAAATCTTGGGTCAATGTCTTGAGATTTGATGAATAAAACTCTTATTCAGGTCAGGTGTGTCCAGTTTTGGGGTTAATCCAGCCATAAACTTGTCCTTTGACTCCTCCTAACAAAGCTTCAACCAAACAGAGGACTAAATGGAACAATAATACCTAACTTTAGACATGTTTCACAAAGATTGTTCATGTTAGCTAAAATGTTTTTACTACATGTTTAACTTCAACCAGGCCATTCTATTCAGTCAATAATCCTATCTATTATACTTGATCTTTTCTAACAGACATTTGACTGTTCGCCTCGCCTCGCCTCGCCTCGCCTTCCTCCGCTTATCCGGGTCCGGGTCGCGGGGGCAGCATTCTAAGTCGGGCAGCCCAGGCCACCTTCTCCCCGGCCAAGTCCACCAGCTCCTCAGCTGGGACGCCCAGGCGTTCCCAGGCCAAACTGAAGATGTATTTCCTCCAGCTTGTCCTGGGTCGACCTGGGGGCCTCCTGCCGGCAGGACATGCCCAGAACACCTCCCGAGGGAGGCGTCCAGGAGGCATCCTTACCAGATGCCCGAACCACCTCAACTGGCTCCTTTCGATATGGAGGAGCAGCGACTCTACTCCGAGTCTCTCCCGGATGTCCGAGCTTCTTACCCTATCCCTAAGGCTGAGCCCGGCCACCCTGCGGAGGAAACTCATTTCAGCCGCTTGTATCCGCGATCTCGTTCTTTCGGTCACTACCCAAAGCTCATGACCATAGGTGAGGATTGGGACGTAGACCGACCGGTAAATCGAGAGCCTTGCTTTCTGGCTCAGCTCTCTCTTTACCACAACAGACCGGTTCAGCGTCCGCATCACTGCAGACGCTGCCCCAATCCGCCTGTCGATCTCCCGCTCCCTCCTTCCCTCACTCGTGAACAAGACCCCGAGATACTTGAACTCCTCCACTTGAGGCAGGACCTCTCTCCCGACCCGGAGTTGGCAATCCACCTTTTTCCGGTCGAGAACCATGGCCTCAGATTTGGAGGTGCTGATCCTCATCCCAGCCGCTTCACACTCGGCTGCGAACCTTCCCAGCAAGAGCTGAAGGTCAGAGCTCGATGAAGCTAGGAGGACCACATCATCCGCAAAAAGCAGAGACGCGATTCTCCTGTCACCAAACCCAACCCCCTCCACACCACGGCTGCGCCTAGAAATCCTGTCCATAAAGGTTATGAACAGGACCGGTGACAAAGGGCAGCCCTGGCGGAGTCCAACCCTCACTGGGAACAGGTCCGACTTACTGCCGGCTATGCGGACCAGACTCACACTCCTCTGGTACAGGGACTGAATGGCCCTTAACAAAAGACCATCCACCCCGTACTCCTGGAGCGCCCCCCACAGGGTGCCCCTGGGGACACGGTCATAAGCCTTCTCCAAATCCACAAAACACATGTGGATTGGTTGGGCAAACTCCCATGACCCCTCCATCACCCTAGCGAGGGTAAAGAGCTGGTCCACAGTTCCACGACCAGGACGAAAACCACATTGCTCCTCTTCAATCTGAGGTTCAACTATCGACCGGAACCTCTTCTCCAGTACCCTGGAGTAGACCTTTCCAGGGAGGCTGAGGAGTGTGATCCCCCTATAGTTGGAACACACCCTCTGGTCCCCCTTCTTAAAAATGGGAACCACCACCCCGGTTTGCCACTCCACAGGAACTGCCCCCGATGACCACGCAATGTTGCAGAGACGTGTCAGCCACGACAGACCTACAACATCCATTGCCTTGAGATACCCAGGTCGGATCTCATCCACCCCTGAGGCTCCGCCGCTGCGTAGTTGTTTGACTACCTCAGCGACTTCTGCCCCAGAGATTGGACAGTCCGTCCCCAGGTCTCCCAGCTCTGGTTCCTCCTCGGAATGCGCGTCGGTGGGATTGAGGAGCTCCTCAAAGTATTCCTTCCACCGTCCGACTATAGCCCCAGTTGACGTCAGCAGCTCCCCGTCCCCACTATAAACAGTGTGAGCGAGTTGCTGCCTTCCTCCCCTGAGGCGCCGGATGGTTTGCCAGAACCTCTTTGGAGCCGACCGATAGTCTTTTTCCATGGCCTCGCCAAACTCCTCCCACGCCCGAGATTTTGCCTCGGCAACTGCCACTGCTGCACTTCGCTTGGCCCGCCGGTACCTGTCTGCTGCCTCTGGAGACCCACAGACCAGCCACGCCCTGTAGGCCTCCTTCTTCAGCCTGACGGCTCCCCTAACCTCTGGTGTCCACCAGCGGGTACGGGGGTTACCGCCACGACTGGCACCGGCTACCTTGCGACCACAGCTAGCAACAGCCGCCTCAACAATCGCAGAGCGGAACAAGGCCCATTCGGACTCAATGTCCCCCACTGCTCTCGGGACGCGGTCGAAGCTCTGCCGGAGGTGGGAGTTGAAGACCATCTTGACAGGCTCTTCTGCCAGGCGTTCCCAGCAGACCCTCACTATACGTTTGGGCCTACCAGGTCTGCGCGGCATCTTCCCCTGCCATCTGATCCAGCTCACCACCAGGTGGTGATCAGTTGACAGCTCCGCTCCTCTCTTCACCCGAGTGTCCAAAACATACGGTCTCAGGTCAGATGATACAACTATAAAGTCAATCATTGACCTGTAACCTAGGCTGCCCTGGTACCAGGTGTACCGATGGGCATCCTTATGTTCGAACATGGTGTTCGTTATGGCCAAACTGCGACTTGCACAGAAGTCCAATAACAGAACACCACTCGGGTTCAGATTGGGCGGGCCGTTCCTCCCAATCACGCCCCTCCAGGTCACGCTGTCATTGCCCACGTGAGCGTTGAAGTCCCCCAGCAGGACTATGGAGTCCCCAGTAGGAGCGCTATCCAGCACTCGTCCCAGAGACTCCAAAAAGGGTGGGTACTCTGAACTGCTATTTGGTGCATAAGCACAAACAACAGACAGGACCCGTTCCCTAACCCGAAGGCGTAGGGACGCTGCCCTTTCGTCCCCCGGGGTAAACCCCAACATACAGGCAGAGAGTCTTGGGGCTAACAGAAAGCCCACCCCAGCCCTCCGCCTCTCACCCGGATCAACTCCAGCAAAGAAAAGTGTCCAACCCCTCTCCAGGACTCGGGTTCCAGAGCCAACGCTATGTGTCGAGGTGAGCCCGACTATATCTAGCCGGTATCGCTCAGCCTCTTCCACAAGCTCCAGCTCCTTCCCCGCCAGAGAGGTGACGTTCCATGTCCCGATAGCCAGTTTTCCCGTCCGGGGATCGGATCGCCAAAGCTCCCGCCTCGGTCTGCCACCCGATCCACAATGCACCGGACCCTTCACTCTCCTCCTGCAGGTGGTGGGCCCACAGTTGGATGAGCCCATGTCTCCGGTTCGGGCTGGGCCCGGCCGGGCCCCATGGGCGAAAGCCCGGCCACCAGGCGCTCGTCCACGGGCCCCAACCCCAGGCCTGGCTCCAGGGTGAGACCCCGGTAACCCTCCGGGCCGGGTACTCAGACTCTTTGGTTGTATCTCCATGAAGGGTCTTCTGAACCGTTCTTTGTCTCACCCCTCCCCTAGGACCAATTTGCCATGGGTGACCCTACCAGGGGCACAAGTGCCCCAGACAACATAGCTCCTAGGATCGTTAGGGCACTCAAACTCCTCCACCACGATAAGGTGACGGTTCAAGGGAGGAGATTTGACTGTTGAGTAACAGAAACTTGTTGATCTTGTCTGTCTTGGTTCGCTTGATATGACGGCAAAGTGACAGAAGCCAAAAACAAGACGACGATACAGTTGTATTTAACTACAGTATAGTTCCACACGGTGGATGAAATTGTGATGTTAAAGCATCCTGGTGATGGAATGGCTTTTCCAGCGCCTTAAGACTTGGATAAGAAAATGAGGCTTTGGTCAACAGATGGAGGTTTCTGGTTTTAGTATAAATCTCCATATCTGAATATACGTCTTTAGGTTTAGAACATAGACCACTTACATTTTTCATAACTCTGAAAATCACATGAGAACAAAGGCCCTTTAGAGGCCAGTCAGAGGCCTAAAGCTAACCTCTTGTTATCCACTGTTTACGTAGATTGAATTAAAAAGTGTACTATTATGCTTGTTGAATGTGAACATGTACCATGACGTTTGCAGTAATTGCTGACTGACGTATTTACACATGATGTACTATTCTGCTGACTTTATTAAATTTGTGTGTCCAGTGAGAGTCTGGTACAGATTCGATGCATATATTTCAGGTCAAAACAAGAACAAAACTAGTTGATTAACTTGTCTTTTGTGCTTTCTTTTCTGAACTCTTCAGGTAGACCTTAAACATCACTCCTCTCAGTTTGGTGGCCTGCATCAAACACTGGAAGTTCAGCTTCTATCTCAGGCTGCAGGAGCACGGTGGAGAGGAAGATCTGAGACTGATTACTCCCCCCATTAGTCTTTGAGGAGGGGGGAGGAATAAGAGGCGGAGAAGGAGTAGCTGCTATAACCACCTGGAGCATGGGGCAGAAGGTCCCAGGTGGCATTAAAACCATTGACATGCGGGATCCAGCGTTCAGCCCCCTGACGTTGGAGCTACAGGCCCTGAGTCACACCAAGCCATCTCGACTGGACCTGCTGCTGGACATGCCACCTGCCGGCCCGGACGTCCAGGTCCAACACTCGTGGAACAACAATGACCGCTCCCTAAACGTCTTTGTCAAGGATGACAACAAGCTGGTGTTTCATAGGCATCCTGTGGCACAGAGCACAGACGCCATCCGAGGACGTGTTGGCTACACGAGGGGACTGCATGTGTGGGAGATCAACTGGGCAATGCGTCAGAGGGGCACGCATGCGGTGGTTGGAGTAGCAACAAGTGATGCCCCACTGCACTCTGTGGGATACACAGCTTTGGTAGGTAGCAATGCTGAATCCTGGGGTTGGGACCTGTGCCGGAGTAAACTCTACCACGATGGCAAAAACCTGCCAGGAAAAACCTACCCGGCCTTCCTCGAGCCAGATGACACCTTCATCATACCAGACTCCTTCTTAGTGGTGTTGGACATGGATGAGGGGACTCTTGGTTACATAGTGGATGGACATTATCTTGGCGTTGCGTTTAAAGGACTTAAAGGCAAGAAGCTGTACCCAGTGGTGAGCGCTGTCTGGGGACACTGTGAAATACGAATCCGGTACATAAATGGGCTTGATCGTAAGTATAAATCTTTAAATATATTGTCACTGAGCCACTGTTAACATCATATCTTCTGGGAGGATTTATTGATTCAATAAACAAAATAGAACAGTTAATGTTTTCATATCTAAATAGGACATCTTGCACCAGACAGATTTTGTATTGGTATGGCCGTCTCTTTGACTGTTCTATATAAAACAGTGCATGTCGTAACACCAGGTTTACTCTTAATGGTTTGTGTTTTAGAGATGTTAATTGCGTATCTATCTACTTTTTTACTTGACAAAATTCATGTCTAAATTCATGTCTAAAGGAAAAATGCAACACCATAAAGAAGAATCTCAGTAAAAGGCCCTACCTTGCCATTAACTGTACTTTGACTTTGGTTAAACACAGTTAGCAAGCCTCCTCTGCAGATGCTATCAACAGTGCTCTTAACAGAAGCTGCTTGCTGTCCCTGAGATTAATGTAAAATGACTACAAATGGAATAATCCCATTTATTCAGTGGTGAAAGCAACATGAGCTTTCAGTCGGGAAACATGGGTTCATATCAAACTGTGTATTACCCAACTGTCCCTAGTGCTCTGTGCTCATTAGATTTTTATGTTCAGCTCCGATCCTTTGACCTAGTTTATGCCTGGGCAAAAGAAGCGCCACAGATGATGTTTTATTCACAAAGCCAGCCTTTTTGATTTGACACTTCTGGCTTTTTGGCTGTAGAGCAGGAAATTTATATAAATTATAAAATCACATTCAAACATATTTGTGCATAAGTGCTCCAGTCACTGCAAGGTTCTATTATCAGCTACTTTAAGTTGGATGTAATTTTAAAATATAGTTTGTGTCAATTTGCTTGTGAGATCTAAATCAAACCAGTTGTTCTGTTCAGCTTGAGAGCTACACTTGTACAACTTCTGGACGAGCAAAACACTTCAAACTCTGAGGCTGTTATAAACACACACCCTTTTAGCTGCAGCTCATCTCTTCCTCCTCCTCATCTGTAAATGTTATGCCAGGGCTTTCATCTGACAGCTTGATGGAGACTTCCTGCATCTAAATCTGCAGCTAGGAAAACAATGTACTTCCTGCTGTCTTTTTTAGCTCATCAACCAACACCAACCTGTACATTGTGTGTGTGTGTGTGTGTGTGTGTGTGTGTGTGTGTGTGTGTGTGTGTGTGTGTGTGTGTTTTCCTCCCTCCCTCAGTCTGCACTTTACTGCAAAGTGCACACCACGTCTTATGTGAAAGTAACAAAACTCTGGCCTAAAGTCTCACATTTGCTGCCCCAGTCACCTTTAAAATGCAAAGTTTGTTATATCTTGTTTACTATGTAATCTAAGATTACAAACACCAAATTTCTTGGTGCAAGCTGCCTTTTTGTTTAACTCTTCAGACATAGCCTATTTGATATTAATCAATTTTTTCTAATTGAGGAAAAAAGTTAAAACTTTATGGTTATTCTTGCTTTTTTTAAACCACTATATTATGTTTTCAATTTTATTAAATGCAGAATTCAGTCGGACACATCCTTTCCTTCCTCACTTCTCTTTTTTGTCTCCTTAGCTGAACCTCTCTCACTGATGGACCTATGTAGGCGTTCAGTGCGGGTGGCGTTGGGAAGAGAGCGCCTGGGTGAAATCCATAGACTACCCCTGCCAGCCTCTCTCAAGAATTACCTGCTCTACCAATGACGACGACGCTGACGCTCACAACATGCTCAGCACTCCTTTATTTCCGTCTCATCTTTCTCTGGGATTGTCGTGGGTTTAACCCGTTTGGCAGCATTACTCAAGCCTCCAGGCCTGATTCAGCAAGTACACTTTTCTGTCAGTGGCTAGACTCCTTTTGAGTTTCTTATCCTGTTTTTAAGACTCTTTGCAATTGTATTCTGTCTTTATAAGAAAAGTAAACAAAAAATCAGGAATCACTGAGCACTATGCACACACCGATCCAGTTGATGCCCAGACAGTCACCAGGTTGGTGAACCACCTCCAGTTTGTAGGTTAATAAGCGGTCGGTGCTTCTGCTGTGACCTTCAAACTTTCTCATTTATGCATTTCTGTCTTGTAGCCTTTGAAATTGAAATATTGTACTGAGAATACTGAGGTGAACACTGAACTTTAAATGTTAACACAGCTGTTGCACTGTTATCATCAGACCACAAGGTGGCAGCAAACTTGTGTCAACAGCACATCATCTCAAATTGAGCATTAAATCTTAAGATCTTGTTTTGTTTTTTTGTTGTTTTTAAAAGAAAAAAGTTTTAAGTGGATTATATTCACTGTTCACACAACACAACAAAATGCTGACTATTTTATAGAGAGCCTTTTAGTGCAGTGTGGTTGAATGCACTGAAACAGCTGAAGAGCAGCACCGACCGCTCACTGCACTGTCGGGTTTCTCTGTGAGGTGGAATTGTCCCTTCAACTGCCATCCAGCAGGAATGACATCAGCCTTCTTTTACACAAAGATATACTCACTGTGAGAATTTGTAACATGCATCTGCAGGAAACCTCTCAAAACATGACTTTTTATCATTTCTATCACTCCTGTTTTTTAAAAGTGCAGTTGTTTTCAACCACATGCTGTTGAGGTCCAAGAGTGTTTTTAACTTGCAGAGTCTCTCCATCAGTTGAGTACTGGTTTGCATATAATAAACTAGAAAAATGGAGGAAAAGACGATGTAATTTTTGGCTGACTGTTGGGCCTCATTGGCAGATACCTGAGAACCGTTAATGTTTGTGTTGAGATGAAATGTACATGGGATGAACTTAAGGAAGCAGGCTGTATAAATGCCTGAATTGGTGAGCTTTGGTTTTAAAGCACCGTATTGACAGAATATGACAATCTACAAAGTGCTGCACAAATGTACTCGAATAAATCCAGACTGCCAACATTTTGTCAAATGCCATATCCTAAACTTGTCTAGAAAATTTTAAATGTCCACAGGTTGTCCACATTCAACCTTTGTCATACACTTTACTCATTGTTTTTTCTTTGCTTGCAGCTTCCACTTGATTTGTATTCCTTGTTGTAGATTTGTTTCTAAGTATCTATTAAAGATTAATTATTTCAAATTATCTGTGCATTACTCAACATTCTGTTGTCACTTAGCCAGCTCTTCTCTGAAATCCGATTAAAATGCAGAACTGTTGCCTCAAAAGCTAGTACCAAATTAGATTGTGTGTATCCTTTCTAACTTGTGTACTTTATTGTACTCTAAGCTTAATGTGTTTTTAAACTAAACGATTAAGTAAATTTTACAACGTTTGGATTTGGAAATTTTAGGTGCTATTCTGATAGGCAAATACCCATGTCTATTTTTCTTACCAGTGAGGGATGACAAAACATCAAATTTAGGCCAATAGATAAACTTCAGGTTCTTTTTGCATTTTGTTTTCTTGCATAGCTGCGATAGAAATGAACCAACCTGTGCCTTCTCTTCTGAGATTAGACAAAAAGTAAAACATGCTTAAAATATCTGAATTTTTTATGGCATGATAAGTTTTATTTGTGTAAATATTTTTGATTAAAATAGTCATTGGACAAGCTGATTTACTGAAATGATGCAGAACAGATCAAGTTCAGTACCAGATGTAAATATCTGGTTTCAAACGAAATGATTCAAAACATTTCTTCCTAAACACGTAGAACAGCTCTGGGACCTGTTCTGGTCTGACCCACCTCACTACTCTTTGAGGATGAATTGACCTTTTCAGAGAGTGTTTTGGTTAAAATGTTATAACGGTGATTTAACTCAGTTTGTACTGCTGAAATTGGCATAAGTAAAATATGAAGTCAACCTGGTTAAATGAGAATTTTGTAAAAAGTCTGCAGCCTCATTTAAAATGTCCTAAAACATATTTATGGAATTAAACATTTTAGCAACATTATGCAGGCAACTGTTTACTAAATGAATCCCTAGACCCCAAACTATCCATCTACAAATAGCGCAGAGCCTTATGACAGTCAGCTGGACGTGAGGACTCGGTTTATGACTGCAGGCAGATCTGTGCCTTAACTCCAGTCATGGGCTTTGAAATGCAGCTCACAGTTATGTAATCATCAGAGGGGTGTTTTTGTGTGCTGTCAGAGAGGTAAATGGAGATAAAATTTATTTTTCATATCAGGTTTAAACAAAAACTACCAAACCAAATTTATAGAAAGATTGAGAATTGGATTATGGGTAAAAGAATTGTCAATTTAGGTGTTCATTACGCTTTTTAAACACTTGTTTACAATTTGTTCCTGATGTTTAGGTACTCTACTAAATGTGTGGTTCAAGGTTACTTTAGAATCCTGGGATTTTCTAAATTTCAAAAAACTACGTTTGTTTTGCATTTTAAAAATGTGCATAATGAAACAACCTCACATGTTTCTGGCAAAATGAGTAAACAGATATTTTTCCTGAAAATGCTTCAATTGTTTCAATTGAATGTGTGTAAATAATATGCATCAGAATGTTGGTTTATGGTTAAATGCATTCGAACGGTGTACATGGGTCAATAAGATGAGCTCTGGTTACTGGAGTATTCCTGGACATGTATGCACAACCACTGTGACAGTGTCACTAATGCACAAACCGAGACATTTTAATCCCTGCAATTGTTTTATCTTTTTACATAAGGCTCTGGATTAGTTACAGCAGCTGTAGAAGGGGAAAAAAAGCAGAGATGTCTAAAAGCAAAGAGAACTAAAGGCAACATGAAACAGCAGGACCTGATGTCTCAAAGCAAAACCACACAATACAGAATGATAGGTCAGCTTAAAGCACATGAGAAATAAAATAAATGCATCTAATGGAGATGACATAATCACAGACATTTACCCCAGTAGCTGCACATTGCATGTTTAGTCACTGGATGTCAGCATTTCTAAAACAGAAATATGCATGAAAAGCAATTAGCTCTGAATAGAAGTATTAATGTAAATAGAATCATTCTGCAGAAAATACATTTGTTATAAACATCTGTATGCTTCTTGCATGAATGTATCCATAGAATTTATTAATTATAGCTTTCAAATATATAAATGCTCAGACAGATTTGCGTTTATGTTTATGGGAACTGATGAGTTTCCCCTTTTTGACTTTAACATAAGCATCTAGAACCTATAAAAGGATAACTGTCAGTTCACCTCTGCTGTGTCCCATCTGACCACACCTCCTAAAGATGTCACGTACATTTGGTGGATTAAAAACCATGTGTCTCTGAAATGTGATGCGACAGAGGCACCAAGCAGCATGTTTAAATCAGAGTAGAGGGGTGGCCCCTCCTGTCAGAGTTCAAATCTTTTACACCAGCTCAAATTAGATCAGTCATGTTGGTATGTACGGTTGAAAACAACACCCATGGGTCATTACGCAAAACAGGACGGCACATGCTCGCTCTGTTAAAGCAATAAACATAAATAAAAACAAACTTTATTTGTAAGCAAAATAAACTGGATGCCTGTGTTTTTATGTCAATACCCTGCCCGTACTGGATGACAAAAAAACATTGTTGATTTTTAAAATGAATGAATCTGGTTGGACGAGGTTGCACGATGACTCAGGTGTAATTATCGTACCAAGCCATCAAGGTGTTATCAAGGTGGATGTTGTTTACCTGTAGATACGGTGAAGGATTTTGCAGGATTCATAGTTTATTGCGCGTTGTGTAGGAGGAAGATGGCTGATAATGAGCAGGTTTATGTCTCTAAACACACACAAGTTACTACATGAAATCATATTTTGTTTTCATTCATAAGGTGGTTGTTGATAAATGGTTTGCCTTGTAAAAGAAAAAAACCCAACAGCTTGGTTTTGTTTTTGTGTTTTATGTTCCTGCTTCCAGTTTCCAGGTAGAGTTTAATGAAGGATTTCTAGAAGCTATTATGTCAACAGGAGGTAATAAAGGGTAAGAGATAAGAACCCAGATCAACATGTACTCAGGTGCAAAGTGAATGAATGCCCTTTCATTATTTTTCATACGTTAAGAAACATTTGGTGGGCTGTTAATTGTTATACTACTCACCTGAACTTTTTTATTCAATGAAAACTGCAAAATATTAATCAAACTAAAGGCTTAGCATTCCTTGAAGGAAAGCATGTCACCTGCTGCTTCTATGCTAGAGTTTCACATGTCCCTCATCAGTTTACAATTTATTTTATCATCAGTTCAAAACCTGCATTGAAGGAACATTATTAGTGCGTCCAGGTAAGTTCTTCAGAAAAGATGTTCCTTTTTTCAGCAAGTTATTACCAAATCATATTATAATACTGTAGTAGCATGACTCAATAATGTGACAAAGTCCAATATAGCAATAAATACATGACATTCTAAGAAAACATCAGATCAGGCACATTATGTAACAAAAATAGGACAAAAGAAACCATGAATTGTTAAGCCTTTAAATCCCTGCATCAACGAAGAAATCCCATATTAAACAAGAACAAGACCATTTCTAAAATCATGCTTATGTTTATTTACTTTGTGGATGTTTTTAACCAAAGCAACTAAAAATACCGAACCTATCAGGCATGTTGTGGTCTATGGGAGAAACCGGAGTACCCCGAGGAAACCCACACATGCATGTGAAGAAAGGTCACAAATGGGAATTAAACCTGTAACCTTCTTGCTGCAGGGCAACAGTGCTACCAACTGAGCCACCATGCAGCCAAATTAAAGCATTAGATCCCCTCAGTTGCCTTGTTGTTGAATAAGAAAATCAGACCTCAGACTAATAAATATAGAGATTACACAGTTTCATTTTTTTAACAAAAGCTTTTAAATGTAAGGATCTCATAATAGCACAAATGATATTCAAGGTAAGAAAAAAATTGACTTCCAAATAAAATAGAGTTTTTAATGAGAGAGAGAGTGAGAGAGAAGTTTGTAATTTAAGAGGAGAACTAAATCTAAAAATGTTGGGTGTCAGGACAACTTTGAAAGGTCTGTGTGTTTCAGTTTCAGGGATCTAAATTTGGAATAGTCTAACAAATGAACTTAGACAAAGTACAATGACTAATCAGTTTAAAATACATTTTGAATCAATATCAACATGCTGTTTAATTCAGGACACTGATGGCTTGGTAAAAAAAGGGGTTATTTCTGTGCTATTTCTTCTTCTGTTTTCACAGATACTATTTGAGACTATAATTACTGTAAATAGAAGAAAACAATTAAACTAACTGTAAATTGAGTATTATAATGGGATAATTACTTTTTGAATTAGTTGGAAGGAAATTGAAAATCAAATGTTTATATTTTTATGGTTATTTTTAACATCAAAAACTCAGATTAACAGCACATATTTAGATTATTGATGGAATTCTGTGCATTTATTCAGAGAACCTGGTTTGTTCTGTTCTAATAACTAGTGAAGGTCAGTAAGCAGTCAGAAGTTCAGTTTTTATTTTTTGTTTTTGGTTCAGCTATGTTGGTGTCGGTACTTTAGTTGAGCAACATTTGAATAAGGCCAAAGCGACAAGGTGGCAAACACATGCGTGTTACGTCATAGACAACACCCCCGTCCGGCCCTCTGACGTAAAGATGTGACGAGCTCTTTATGTCACCCCCACAGCTCGGCACTCGGTTGACAGACTCTGATTCAGAAAGCCTCCACACCGGAACACCGGCCGGCGTTCTTACGATTCTTCCAACACTCGGAAAGACAGAGAGACAGAAATGAACGGCGGAACATTAAGATTATAGAACGCTCTCTGTGATTCAACACGGTTTTAATAGAAAACTAATAAAAACATGGTGGACATCTGAAAAAGGAAAAAGATGACACAAAAAGACACGCTACTGCATCTCTTTGCCGGGGGGTAAGTCTTTAAATGATGCTTACTATCAGTTAAATTAATTACAGTTAAATTAATTACGGACAGCTGGTTACATTATTTATCAAATTGTTTTTTAATGTATTTTCTCTAACGCCCCGTTAAAGCCTCCAGCCATGATGGTAAATTACAGATGCTAGCTAACTCGTGTTAGCGCGGCTCAAGCTTTTACCTGAAATGAAAATGTTTTGTTTCGTTGTAGATTATTTAAATTAAAAGGGTGGAGAAATAAACCAAATACGTTTTATGGTGAAGATATAATACCTTTAGACCACCTTTCTAAGTATGTGCTGAATACACCGGCCGGCTTCTAACCACTTGCATCCATCCGGAAGTCGGCTAATCCTTTATCGTTGCCGCTTGCTTGCTAGCTAGCAAGCTATCGCTGCTGGTTGTTGAGAGATGCTAGGTGGTTACTGTTTCTGTGTGACTTCATTTAACATACGAATTGCAATGTGTTATGTCTCCTAACATCGAGAATAAACATACAGCCTACATTCAGCGGTCGTTGTGTCTTGGTTTAGCTCAGTCAGAGTTGTAGTTAGCTTTTAGCATCTCTATGTCCTTCACTTATGTAACATTGAAGCTCTTTTCTGCGAATGCGTTTAACATTAATGCGGCTGATGGCCGCGGTTCGGTACCACACCAAAGGATATTAGTTAGAGTCAACCAGAATAATCTATTGTGAAACTGTGGTTAATTTAAAAGCTTTGTGTAATTATTAAAACTGAGTTTGATTTTTGGCTTGTTACACGTTGCATCATTTACCCTTCAAATGTAACTGTGAACTCTGCACACGAATTTGTCATTTTAACAGTGAAATCAGTCTGGACTGGACTTGAAGAACTCAAGACTATGCTGGAAAAATATTTGATTCCTTACGTTTAACCAATAGATGTTTTATAAACTCCTGTTTTGTCTCTTGATAATTGCTTTTAGAATAAAACACATTTGTCAGATATGATCACAAACCACACATTGTGTCAACATGCATCATTTTTCAAATGTTTTCACAACACGACAGGAGTAAATGGATGAGTGGTCAGTGACTAAGTCCTTGGGCCAGGTGTTGCTTTTACTAAGGAGTTTGACTTTGTTCATCAAACATGACTCAGCACAAAGGCTTAGTTTAATCTGTTCCAGACTTCTAAGTTTGTCACTGACAAGGTTGCACTGTTTGTATGGAAGGTATTTGTGAGAGTTTTGTTGGAGTACACTCACAATTCGATTAGTTTTTCAAACACACTTCTTTCAGGCAAAAAGACCTGTTAGTGTGCTATTACCTGAGATAAAGGACCCTGTCTGCTAGATGTTTGGGGTTTAGTTGAATTATTTCCACAGCAGAGGGAGGAAACGCTCTTTGACCATAATTGTTCATTGCTCTTGGTTTGTATCTTTAGCTGAGTTGTTACATGTTTCTAATGCTCATTATCCTTTCTGTGTTATCTAATTGCAGATGTAGTGGCACAGTGGGAGCCATCATGACCTGCCCGCTGGAGGTGTTAAAGACACGGTTGCAGTCCTCTGGACTCACCCTCCGACCTGTTTTCCAGGTCCAGCTGGGCACACTCAGTGGCACTGGAGTTATCCGACCTGGGACCGTTTCTCCTGGGCTGCTGCAGGTCCTACGGTAAGATGCTTCTCTGTGCTGTTGTTGGGCTGATGCAACATGTTCTGAGGGTTTCCTCTGAGACATCTTTTTCTACCTGCAAATAAAGGGACAAAGTGTTCCTTCCTGACAGCTGGTGCATTCTGTTTCTAGTCATCACTGCTGTTTAGGGAATAGCATTGTACGCAAATTATTTTAATATTTGCATTAGTGCCCTACCTATTCTGTCATTACAGCAGAAGCTTAGCCTCACTTTGTGTTGGTGTTAAAAAGCCATGTTTAGATTTGAGGAATTTATTTCTTGGAAAACACTTTAAATTGCTCTGTGCTTCCATACTCTTAAAACTGAGGACTCTAATCCTGTCTTGCATAAAGTGAGGATTACGTGCACTCTGTCCTGCTCACATTTGGTGCCCTTATCCAGCTTTTTGTGCAGGCACAAATCATCTCTTTTTGTCAAGTCTCCAAAATTGGGTAAAACAAATCTTAATGATGCCCATAAAAGTCTACCCTTAACATGTTTGCTGAGATTGCTCCGTAAGGAGTAGAAACTGTCCCACTTGACTGAAAAAGAAGAAGGGAAGGTATTACCCATGATGTGGGGGTCGGTGTCATATTACACTTGGAATCACAATGTTCAGAAACGGAACTGGTCTAGACTGGCGTCGGCTGCTGCTACAGGTGGCAAAATTGACAGAGAGAATCTCTTGACATTGCAGAATAAATATTTGTTGTGATTTCTGGTCCAGTTCTGTTTTTATGACTTAGTTTAGCTGCTATTAAATAGTTTTTCAGAGTTTTCTTTGCCTGTTCCAGGGTGCCTCAGTGTCCAGTTTCAAAGTAATTTCAGCATGATCTTAAACAAACTGGTTATTACTTTAGATCATAAAGAGATTAATGTTGTTTTAAAGCTCATTTTTGTTTGGAAAGAGGTGTCAGGTGTCCTTGACGGAGAGGAGTAGAGTCCATGAACTCTGCTTGACCAATGTGGAGTGTGTTACTGAAACCAAGCCTTCCTCCCTCCCTCTTTCTGCATAGTTCCTGCCAAAGCAGTCTGTCATGTAGCAAGTGAGGATCGCTTTCTACAAAGAGTTAAAACCTCTCTGTGGGGAAGTGGCTGGTGTGACATGCCAAACATTAATCAGGGGACCAAGTTCAGTTCAGTATCCAGTAAACTCAGCTGATGTAACACTGGGGATGATTGTGGAAGCGAGCCATCGTATTCTTCCTCTTAATGGAGCCTCTTGGAACAGATTTGCAGAAACTTGAATAAAACACAGTGCTTATTCATGACAAGTTTGTTAAATGTGTGTTGATGCTTTTCTTTCAGATCAATTCTTGAAAAAGAGGGACCAAGTTCTCTTTTTCGTGGATTGGGGCCAAATCTTGTTGGTGTTGCCCCTTCAAGGTAAAAAAAACCAAACAAATTAAATCAGCATTTTGTTTTTTCAGGTTCATCCTTGTAAATCAGCATGTAAGGAAACACAATAAACAAGAAAGCTAAGTTCTTGTCTTGAATTATTTGATGGTTGGAAACATTGCTGTGCTGTATAGACAGGAAGTCGTCATGTTGATGACTTCTGAGCCCCATGCTTCAGTACAAAGTTTCAAATGAGCTGTTTAGTTCTTGCCTTTTATAGCTGTCAACATGAATCAGCTGGTGTCATTTATATTTTCATAAAACCTCTAACATATATGTTTGTGCTACAGAAGGGAACTAATATGGAATAGAGAACAGTTGAGTAATAAATTTAGGGCAAAAGTTCAGTCTTGCGTCGAAGTTTCAATTTCACCTTTATTCTATTTTTAGAGTCAACAAAAGGAGGACTTTGCCCCGTTTCCCCACTGCTGATAATCTTGAATGTAAACTTTGTTTGACCAAAGTAGTATAAGTGTTGAAACTAATAAATACACATGTGGCATAAAGTGTTAATCGGACTTTGAAACCGAGGAGGGTTACATATTAATGTTTCTGTTGAAGAGTAGCCACAGTGTTGTCTTTTGCTGCCCCTCCATTTGTTCTGCTGGCCAGTCTTTAGACAGCCTTGCGTTGAGAGCAGCTCTGTGGGTATGTCCTGTGCACAGTGCTTATTCAGTCAGTTCTGGTGCACTGACAGTCTGTTCCAGAAGAAAAACTGGCACAAGTGCAACAGATTGCACTGGACACCTACTGTCAAAGGTTTTCACCAGCTCAAATCAAATGAATCTGTTACACAATTTCACAGTGCCTCGTTCACATTTTGAAAAAACTGTTGTTTAAATCTACAGCTGCTTCCAGTTGGTTCTTATCGGTGTTTCTGTGTTTCAGAGCCATTTACTTTGCTGCTTACTCGAAGTCAAAAGAGATGTTCAATGGGCTGTTTGTCCCCAACAGTGGATTGGTGCACATGTCCTCAGCTGGGGTTGCAGGTGAGCAGGGTTTTTATGTGTGCATCTCTGTGATGCACATAGCTTGGGAACATGGTGCAATCTAAAGCATAAATAGCTTTACCTACATGAACAATCAGGATGAACGTGTGTGATGTTCTATAATACATTATCCATTGTTTTCAGCTTTTGTTACCAATTCTCTGATGAACCCTATCTGGATGGTCAAGACAAGGATGCAGCTGGAGAAAAAGTATGTACACTCCTAATTACAGACAGCAGTGATCTGTTTCAGATGTGCATAAAAGAGTCTAATTTATTTTAGGGTTTTAATGTGGCAAAGTATGATTGACCTTCAGCAGGGACCTTTTAAGGGGGCGTACCCTCGCTGCACTGCCCTTCCATTCTGCAGTGTGGGAGACTGAGCGTGTGACCTGCCTTTATAAATACGCAGTGCTGACGCTCCTGTCCTTCATGCAGGAGGCTATATTTACATTACCAAGTAGAGAACAGGAGTATCATATGAGGTCAAAGAAACACGTCTGTTCCCACTGAGCTTAAATAACAAAAATCTGTTCTGCAGCATAAACTAGTGGCTTTATTACTGAGGGAGATGAATGTTTAAAAACCTTCAGGAAATTTAAGATCAAATCTCAAGTCTTGTGTCCACATTGGGAACTTTATCTTGGGTTACCGTAGAATACATTGTGTACCAAAATACTAGTTAAATGGGTAATGATTGATCACAGTAAGGAAAAACATTAGTTCAATGTCCTTCTTTGTACAGTTTAAAGATGACTAACTACTCAAAAGGACACATTGTTTTCAAAATGAATATAGATGTTGTGACAAGTTTGATCATCTTCACCAAATTCATGCCTCAGAAGCATGATCTTTGGTCTCTGCATGCTGCTCAAACATTTGTAACCAAAATAACTTATTTATTTGCAGTTGAATAGGGAGGTTGTAGTTTGCATGTCTTTTAAAGCTTTAGTTTGTTTTTTTTCCAAGTTTTTTTGGTCAGAACCAAATTCTTTATAGCAGATCTTTTATTCAGGTTTAAGTTGTAATATATATAATTGAAATATATAAAAGCTTTTTTTCCCCCTTAAGCTGGGTTTGAGGGAAACCCTACATTTCAAAAGCTGAACAATAACCACAAAATTGCTTGTTCCCCATAAAATCTTCTTGACATGAGCCTTTTGCCCCATCTGATTACTTGTGGCATCTCGTGATGCCTGTAACTGGTCAAAAAGTTTCCACTTTGTGGGACTTTTGTCACTAATGAACCTGACTTCTTGGACTTTCAGAGCCAGAGGAGAAAAGAAGATGAATGCGCTGCAGTGTGCTCGCTACGTTTACAAAACGGAGGGAATCCGGGGCTTCTACCGCGGCCTGACCGCGTCCTACGCTGGCATCTCGGAAACCATGATCTGCTTCCTTATCTATGAGACGCTGAAGAAACACCTCGCCAAGAGCCAGTTTGCCTCCCCAAATGGTGAAAATGAGAAGGGAGCGACGGACTTCTTGCGTCTGATGATGGCGGCAGCTTTTTCAAAAGGTTGTGCGTCCTGCATAGCCTACCCACATGGTAAAAAAACACCTTTCTGCTTCAAGAACAACAAACTGATGTGAGTGATAAGTATGTTTTAAGGATTAACTATTAAAATTTCATGTCTCTGCAGAGGTCATTCGAACAAGGCTCCGGGAAGAAGGCAGCAAGTATAAATACTTCTTCCAGACAGGAAGGTTGATTGCGGTGGAGGAAGGTTATGCAGCTTTTTACAGAGGACTCATTCCACAACTAATCAGACAAATCCCCAACACAGCCATCGTCCTCTCCACGTACGAACTCATTGTCCATCTGCTAGGAGATTCCAAGTGACACGTTTGAAAGCTGGGACTTTTCTGTCAAACGGACGTCACACACAACACGAGAGACTTTTGAAAATGTAGCACAAATATACTTTTGAAGTGGTGCTACACAGACTGATGTGATGAAACTGTAGCAGCTTGTACTGTTTGTTTAAAGAGTTCTACACACATTATTTAATTCTAAGGAGTTTATCAACACAACACAAGAAGTCATGGTACTGATTAAAACTCCAAACCTGTGGATAAAGGTCATCTATTTTAGAGTAGTTTTAAGTTAACTAAATTATTTTTTTTGTAATTTGATGGTGTTTTCCATTGTACTTTAAGACATGACCAGGCAGGCTGACTCTATTATTTAACTAAGGGATATCATTCAGAATAGCACTGTATTTTGCTTTGTAATAACACAGGCTACTTTCACACTTCTGTTCTACAATCTGTTTGAAGTTGAAGCTTGAGCTACAGAGAGATTTATTGTATTTTTCCATAAATATACAAAATCTACTGACCGTTGTTTCTTCTTGAAGGTGTTCACCATTTATAATAGATAAGAAACTGGATGCTTACATGATAACGGGTTTAATAAGATGCATCACAAACATCTGTTAATAAAATAAAGTCCAGATGTTCTTTATTGTTTAAAGACAATAAAATTAAAGCATGGAATTTATTTTAATAAGACTTTGAGATGTGTTCTATGTTTGACTAAATATACACTTTGATGAATGTTGGGGAAATTTTATGGTTCACATATTTTAGGTGTTGGTACTTTATAATATAGCCAATAGTAAATTCACACCTAAAATACTAAAACAATGAATTTCCTTTAGGGTGCAACTGAAAAGAATGATGTATAAAAAAGCTAATTTCACTAACGAGTAACATTTTATGAACCAGACTTCAGGTTGGTTGTTTTTTGGCTGCAGTTAGTTGGTGTGTAAAGTTCTCTCCAGCTCATTGTGAAACCAGCCAAGGTCAGCCCTGTTTTTAAGAAGCAGCTTCCTGATGAACAAAAACACCTGGTCTGACGGGAATCAAGGTCTTTTTGGTACTAATAGTTTTGTTTTGGCTGCTCATCTAAGACAAACTGATGGGAAAAGGAGAAAGAAATGTGCCTCAGTGCATTTCTTAGTCACTTGGTCTAAAATCCCATGACGACTCAGACATGAATCAACAAGTATGTCCGTTTCCTGCTGATTCAGCCACATTGTCTAGCCGGTTAGAACAGACTGGTGAACTAGTGGGAGGACTGCAACCATTGTCGGAATGAAATGCTACAAAATGTAAGCATTTATTCTGTTTACATTATGTCAAGTATCTAAAACTAACACAAAACATGCTAAAGGGTCAAATGATGTCCTTTCAGTCAGAATCAGTTGAATTTAAAGATTACACGTGGGAAAAAATACAAAACCTTAATGCAAAGTAGGAAAGAATTGGAAAGACTAGTAGAGCTGCATTGTGGGTAACGAAAGTATTTTGGTAAACAGAATCTTGATGTAAACAAAAGATATCTGGTTCTTCAACATTGTTCAAACACACAGACTTATACAAGAATTAAGTTCTTATTATTATTTACTTCATGTATTTATCTAAATGAGCTTTATCGGTGTGTCTCACTTTTTATACACACTTTGTTGAAGTTGTGTCTCTTGAGGGAAGGTGCCTATAATCTGCATTTATTTTCTCCATTACGTTTAGAGCATAAAATACAATCAAATGTGTGACAGGTCACGATAAGCCTGTTTTAATTAGATACATTTTTTAAAAACAGTAAAATATGTAGAGAAATCACAGTGTTAATCAGCATTATGATGTAAGTTAAGCCATTATACTGCACACGTAAGTAGTAAGACCAAGAAAGCTTCATAATGTAGTTTTGAAAAACATTTATTTATTATGTGTTTTGGTTTGACTGTGTCAATAATCTTGTAGGTGCTTATTATTCTCAGTGATAGTGAGAGTATGTTAGATCTTAGGGTTTCTACACCTTTTCTGTTTTAAAATGTCAGATTTTTCCAAACTCATACTGTATGTCCAGAAGTCTTAGTGAATTTCAGGCCACTTTTGGCATCTGAGTTTAACCTTTATGGTAAATGTTTTCAAAATGCAATGTGTATGCCTTATAGATTGTAGTTACCTGCAGCCTAAACAGTCATACATAAGAAAACAAAGTTAGAACTCTAAAAATTGTAATTTTTTAGGGTGTTTGCTGTTCAACTATCTTATGATTACATGGGCGTAGATTTGGCATGGACGGAGGTGACGTGTCCCCACCAATAATTTGATCCAAGGATGCAGAAGTAGCGCTGTATCCCCATTCTCCACAAATAATATGTGCAGCCCAGCGGACCGACGTGCTTACCATCCTGCTGAATACACTTCACTTCATTAGCTAGCTGTTTTCAAACAAAACTACCTTGATTTATAATGAGCTTCTTTAGAAATTACAGTATTTTAACATATCCTCCTATGTATGGTTCAATAATGGTTTTAGATCAGAGAATTTGTTTTCTTAAATTTACTGGGGTTCTTTCAATGTTTTTCATATAAAAGCACTGTAACTAATGTGTGTTGTAATGTCACAAAACGGCCACAAGAGGGCGAGTGTGTGTCAGCAGAAACAGAAACCAAAGACCAAGAAGTCACAAGATAGTTCACTGCTTTGTACTACCATCCTGCTGAATACATCTCACTTCATTAGCTAGCTGTTTTCAAACATTACTGCCTTGATTTAGGAGATTCTTTAAAAAAATACAGTATTTTAACATATCCTAAGTATGGCTGAATAATTGTTTTACACTAAATAAGATGTTTTTTAATTTAGTGTTTATTTTTCAAGGTTTTTTTATATAAAAGCACTGTATATGCTGTTTTTTGTAATGTCACAAAACGGCCACAAGAGGGCGAGTGTTTGTCAGCAGAAACAGAAACCAAAGACCAAGAAGTCACAAGATAGTTCACTGCACGCACCAGACCTAAGAACATGTTTAATTTGATCAACAGACAATGATTCAACCATGTTAATCAAATGTTGTTAAAAGTTTAAAAGGGATTTCATACTGTTTTTTTTTATTTGTTCTAGCAATTTCAGAGACCTAGAGATCTGACATAACTTAAACTTTGATTGATGGTGATACACTGTTATATAAGCTGTTCTTCTTCCATACTTTGTTGCTGATTTAGTAGAAAAATGCTATTAGACTGCATTATTGTCCAAACATCAATTTATCTAAAGATTTTATTTCTTGGAGTTGGGAAGCAGATTTAAAATTAAATTTAGTCATTTATCAGCTCCAACACACAACTTAATGTTTATCACTTTCTTACTAGTTTTAAGGTTGTGTGTGAATTAAGTGTAACTAAAATACTTGTTTTCCCTTTTGGAATAATTTAAAAGCCTTCAGGAAATACTCCGTGTTGGTCTGCGACATTCCTTTGAAATATATTTTGCATTTAATGCAAAACACCTTACTTCACTTGTGGTATTATGAGCTGAATTTGAACCTCTAAATACTGGGCTTTTCTCCAAGTTTTTCTAAATTAACATTTAAATTCAATTAGTACTAATGGTACATTCAACGAATACGTGTCAGTAGGTGCGTTCGAGATGAGCCAGTTCTGCGCAGATTCGATCACCGGTGATCAGCGCCCATTGCACGCCGGTTAGATTTCTGTCCGACTTGACGCCGACTTGCTCTGATGTCATGCCTACGTAGGCAACGATAACCTCGTGAGATCAAGGCGGACGCAGACTTTGGAGCAAGGCGCTGCAGTTGCTCTCCACCGGCTGCAAAACCGAGGGCATGACGGGAAACGCCTGGCTCTCACCTGATCTCAGATCTGATTGGTTCACGTTTTGATCCAAACATCCTGTTGCAAAATGCGAAATGTTATTTGTTTAAATATATATTGTAAATTCATGCCACGTTGATGATGTCAACTATAAAGGCCACAGTGAGAAATGTGATTTGTTTCAAAGAGTTTTCAGTAGGAACTGTTTCCATTTTCTATAAAGTTCTAATAAAACTACTGTCTGATTTTTATAATCAGATCATTTAGTACAGAGCAGTATCTTGTTTATTTTCTTTGACTGATGTGATCTCTCTAGATATATGTCTATTATTTAGTTTACTTTAGTGTTGATACTTTATATTGTTCACTCTTGAATTTGTTTTGAAATACTTTGAACTTCAAATAAAGATTTTGGAAAAAACGGAAAGTCATCTGCAATTACGGACATTAACGCGATATCTTCAGCCTTATCATCACCTACGAGCTACATTTAGGAAAATCTGTCCGACTTAAAAGCAGACTTTTGGTCGCGCCCCCTGCTGCGTCCGCCTGCTCTCGTCTGTTCTCCAGGCGAGGCGCAGTTCATCTCGAACAAGCCCACTATTCTCAGTTGTCACAGTTTTTGCCTGTTTTCAAGCCCTGTAGATTTGGAAACATGCACGTTATACACTAAAAGTTTCAGTTCAATCAGAAACGACGTGCTATGGCTTATTACCAATGGCACATTGTTTGATGACAAAATCAGCATAAAAACAGAAACTTCCCCAGACAATAATGGAGTTTTGACAAATGTGTGAGAGAAAAGCAAGTCCCTGTTGGAGTCCAGTGGCAGACATTATAAATTCTTTACAACCACCAGCATAAAATTTAACCTTGAAAATATTACAAGTTATCTTTTAAGTAGTTTTTCTTGCGTACAGCTTAGTAAATTGTGTATCCACGTCGTTATGAAATGAATCAACAGATGTTCTGTGAAAAAACACTATTCTCGCGATAATTTACGGTACTTCAGTGCCAGCACACGTGACCTTTTTTGTCCAGTCTCCTTTCTGCAAAAGTTCTCAGCAAAACGCGCGAGAACGCACGAGACGAGATCGAAGCCGAGCCGCCAAGCCTTTCCGACTTATCGCTATGGCAGAATGTGGCAAACGACCGCGACTTAGTCAAAGTAATATCGGCTCACAAACGTCTGCGAGCTTTGCAAGAAAAATGCTGGATGGACAGCAGGATGATACCGGAGAAGCTGGTAGATTTGTTGAGGGTTCCATACTTCGCATCACGATGAAGAACTTCCTGTAAGTTTGTAGTTCTTTAGCTAGCAGCCTCTGTAACTAAGTGCATCTAATATTTGCTGTGTGAATGATATGTGCTGTACAACACTGCTGGAAACTCGTAGATGTGTCCTCTGTCCACTGACAGGACATATGACTTCTCTGTGGTCCGTCCCGGAGCCAACCTAAACATGATTGTTGGAGCCAACGGAACCGGGAAGTCCAGCATTGTGTGTGCCATCTGTCTGGGTCTGGCTGGAAAGACTGCAATCCTGGGCAGAGGAGACAAGGTAAACACAGCGACACCAATCACATTCCAGCCTTGGTTTATTTCAGCAGTATTTTTCTACAGTCAAAAACACACATTCACACAAACAGAAATAATGCAGAAATGTATAAATAATGTTTGAATCTCAGCCGATACCAAGAACACAAAATAGACAAGTAACAGCTCAAAAAATTACAGTTCAGTATTTTTTGTCACTCATTTCAGATGGTGAAACTCATTTATAGATTCATTACACATAGTGAAATATTTCAAACCTTTATTTCTTGTAATGTTGGTGATTATGGCTTACAGATGACAAAAAAAAAATTCTGTATCCCAGAAAATTAGAATATTGTGAAAAAGTGAAATTGGAATGGAAACTCATGGTGTCACACATTACTCGGCCTACTCACCTGCAAATGTTGGCCTCTGTTTGAGTCAGTAGCTACACAATCATGGGGAAGACTGCTGAATTGACAGATGTCCATAAGACAGTCATTGACTCCCTCCACAAGGAGGGGATGCCTCCTTAGTAAAGGTAATTGCTAAGAAGCTGGTTGTTCAGAGTGCTGTATCCAAGCATAATCATGTTGAATGGAAGGAAAAAGTGCGGTTGGAAAAGACGCACCTGCAACAGGAATGACTGCAGCCTTGAGTGAATTGCCAAGCAAAATGTATTCAAGAATTTGGAAGAGCTTCACAAGAAGTGCACTGAGCCACAGCACACACATGTTGCATTCCTCAGTTGAGCCACTCTTGAACCAGACCGCAAAATCTCAAAAAAGGCTTAAAGCTGCAGGAAATTTATTTTATGGAACCCTTTTTATATTTATTTCAAAATTTGTTTAATTTTGTATTTATAGTTTCATATTAGACGTCTGTAAAACGGACAAACACTGGAACAACTAATAAACACGGTTAAACTGGAAAATAGCCAGTCTCTGTCAGTTTCTCTCCTCACCATTGTGGTTTATTATTTAAACAAATGTATTTTCTGAAGATGGGCAACTGCAATTTTTACCTTCTGTCATAAGTTTGAGTAAATAAATCACTGCTGCACTTGGAGGCAAAAACCCTCTGCTTACAGCTAGGAGTAGTTCGTGTACCATTTTCAAAAGCAGCAGTATTTATTATACATTCAAGGAGGATGTCATTGAATCCTGAATGCTAAACATTTAAAAGTGAAACTAACGTATTATGATTATTATTAACAATATTTTTGTTTATTTTTCTGCAGGTTGGGCTCTATGTCAAACGTGGCTGCCATAAAGGCTCTATTGAGATTGAACTGTAAGTTATTTAAAATAGATTTTCTTCCCTCACAGTCACGTTACTGAGACAATTTAGATTTTTTTTTAATATACATTCCAAATGAATGCTCTTGTAACTCAACTCCTAAACCCCCTGTGATGTAACTTATCAGCTAAAATACTTTAGCCTGCATGTTTGTTCAGCTAAATAAGATTTAAATTACTTGCATCTGATTGCTTTATTTTTTTGTCTTTAAAGTTACAAAAATGGAGGTAATGTCATAATAAACAGAGAAATCCACGTAGAGAACAATCAGTCACTTTGGATGCTGAATGGAAGACACTGCAGCCAGAAACAAGTGGAGGAGGAGGTCAGGACTCTGCAGATTCAAGTCGGCAACCTCTGCCAGTTTCTGCCTCAGGTAGGTTTGTGTAGATATAATGCAACGATTCACTAAGACAGAGTAAAATGTGTTAAAAGAATTTCTCATTTATTAAAATTCTTGCATATTTCTCTACAGGAAAAAGTTGGCGAGTTTGCAAAAATGTCCAAAATTGAGTTGCTTGAGGCAACTGAGAAGTCTGTTGGACCACCGGAAATGTTCAATTACCACTGTGAGCTTAAAAACTTCCGCAACAAAGAAAGAGAACTGGAGGTAATAAAGTTAAGCTGGTTTGTGTAACAAATATCGACACACAAAATGTTTTTGTCTTAAAAAAAAACCCCATAACTTGGATAATCTTCTTAATTCCTGATGGGATCTAAACTATATGTAATGACAGTTGCTCTGTCTAATAGTTACAGGTTTTCTGTTTAGTGTCTGAGAGTATCTCTGTGTTTTTTGGCTGCATGTTTTTATGTAGAATGTTGTAAAGGAGAAGGCGAGCTTCCTGGAAAAGGCCAAGCAGAGGAATGAGAGGAACAAGCATGATGTTACTCGTTACTATGAAAAAAAGAGGCATCTTGACACCATCGAACTGCTTGAGAAGAAGAAACCATGGGTGGTGAGTTGTTCACATGGAACACTCCGCACAAACTGGAGAAATAAATACAGTTTCCAGTCAGAGATAACCTCTTTCGACTGATATCAGGAGTATGAAACGACCCGTAAGGAGCTTGAGGGTGTGAAGAAGGAGCGAGAGGAAGCCAAAAAGCAGCTTTTGATTTTGAGGCAAGCACAGGCGCCCATGATGAAGAAGATCCAGGAGATTGATGACCTGCTGAAGCCCACTGATGCCCAAATGAAGTCTAAGGTGACAAAGTGAACCATGACACTCCCTGATTGAAAGTAAAGCGATTACATTAAGTTGCATGTTTTTCATTAAGATGAGATCTTTTTTGTTTTTCAGACTGCTGCTATCAAAGAAGCTTCTCTCAAGTGCAAGCAGAAACAAGACCAGCTGGATCGAAAGCATAAAGAGGTGGGGCTGTTTGTTCAAAGAGGAGAAATTAAACTGAGAGGTGTTCAGAATGAATGACGACCAGCCCTTCTCTACAGATTGATGACATTAAACAGGCACTGAGGCTGAAGCAGATGGAGGAGGAAGACCACCAGAAGAGAATCAGCAACACCAGACGAACCATCGAAGACCTGAAGGCAGAACTCGCCAAAATCGGTGACCAGCCTGACGTGACTCCGCAGATTAATGCTGTTAACGTGGAGCTTAGGCAGATTCAGGAGAAGAGAGCCAAGATCGAAGGGGAGAGGGCCGACCTGCGCAGGGAGAAGGACAACGTCCTCGCCGAGTCCAGATGTGAGTTTTAAAATAAACTGCTCTGTATATTTCATTATAAAAAAAACTAAATCGCAACTGGAGGCAACACTCGTATTGATACGATTCACCATTTTAATGCCAGCATTGCAGAGGAAGCTCAATGACATGAACAACATGATGAATGTCAAAGAGGAGAAGCTGCGGGGACGACACAAGGACACACACACCGCCCTCCTGTGGCTCAGGCAGAACAGACACGTCTTTACAGGAAACGTCTATGAGCCCATGATGCTGGTGGTGAGTCCATGAATGAATGAGATGAGTGGGGAAATGCATTTCTATAAGTTTCCTATAAGCCACTAAAATACATCGCAGTAAGTGTGCATCCATATTATAGGATGAGTGAATACAAGTTCAGATTTAAAGATTTTCTTGATTTTAATTTTTTTTTTTTTTGTTGGAGGAGTTTATCTCAGGACTGATTCTGGATATGTGTTCAGATTTAGGGCACATCCTATTTTTCTTTAAGTAGACTGTGTATTCCTAATAGTTACTCTGCCTTTATCATCACAGATCAACGTGAGGGAGCATCGGTTTGCTAAGTATGTGGAAAACCACATCTCTTTTCACGACCTGCGAGCGTTTGTCTTCCAGAGGAAAGACGACATGGAGAAGTTCATGGTTGAGGTCAGGGTGGCGTGCACTAAGATCACCGTCTGAAAATGACGATTTTTCTGAATGTGCATGTCTAACATTTAAAAAAAAAAGAAGTGTATTTTCTTCTTTTTTAATGCTTAGGTTCGTGACAAGAAGAACCTGAGAGTTAACGCCATTTCTGCTCCGGAGGAGTCGTGTTCTGGACGTCCACCATCCAGAAATATTGAGTCCCTGAGGTGAGAGAGGATTCATTTAGCTTCTTTTTTAAAATCCTGTTGTAGCTTGTAGTGATTGTATATGAACCACATCTGACAGGTTTTATATTGGTTTTCAGTAATGTCTTAGAAAATGGATATAGTCATTGAAACTTCATCAGATCTCTTTGGCGTTTCATCTGTACTCAGCCCAGTGTGTGTGTGTGCTTTTTTATGGGGGAGGGATGGGAATGTGGTTTATGTGGGGTCATTTTAACTTGTTAAGCACCTTGCGTTACAGTTTTTTCTGTATGAAAGGCGCTTTATAAACAAAGATTATTATTATTATTTTAAGAAAGACTCCAGATCTGCCCTCGGACTGGGTGAGATGAGAACAGTATGTGGTTTTCAGTCCTGTCCTGTGTGCTAATGACCAGCTGAAGTGGGAGCCAGTGTTTTTTTTCTTTCTCCTGAACACTAATGTTTCCTTCATGGGCTCGTCATTTATCAGATCAGTAGTCGACCTGTTAGTGATTAAAGTTCTGTCCCATTTGCAGCATCATACCATAATACAATTAAAACAAGTGACCTGTTTTCTAATGAAAAGATGTAATCCCACTTTTTACACCTACTTTTGTTATTTGTAATCTGCAGGCGCTTTGGGTTTTATACGTACCTCCGTGAGATGTTTGATGCCCCAGATGAGGTGATGAGTTACCTCTGTTCCCAGTACAAGGTGCACGATGTGCCAGTGGGCAATGACCAAACCAAAGCCCTGATAAACACGGTACGGAACATTGAGTTTGTTCAGCTTATTTTACAAACACAGCTGCCACTTAATATAATTTATTTTTCTTTTCAGGTGATTCAGGAGCCCTACCTCAAGGTGTTATACACAACAGATGAGCGGTACACTGTAAAAAAATCCTTCTATTCCAACAAGATAAGCACCAGTAACTCTGCAGTGCACCAGTCTCAGTACCTCATGATTATCGTGGATGCTGAAGAGAAACGTCAGCTGGAGCAGCAGCTGAGGGTAAGAAACTAGCAATGGATTCCCTTTTAGCGTCAGCGTTTTTTTTCCCCTCCTGTAAAACACACGGCGATGCGTTTAGGTATATTGTAATTTAGTCATTTTAGAGTTAAGCTGGGGTTAGAGTTGAAGTGTTTCTTTTGTAACCAGGCCTGTGAGTCCAAACTGCAGGAAACTGATGAACGGATGAGGGCCCTGCAGGGGGAGTATGCTGCACTGGATCGCCGTGAAAATGAACTGTTGGCAGAGAAGAAGCGTCTCTCTGAGTTAAAGGGAAAAAAGAGACAGTTGGAGCAGAAAATCAGCACCAAACAGGACAGGTAAGCATTTATTTGATGATCTGAAACATTGTGACAAACATATGAAAATAGAAAATCAGAGAGGGTGCGTACACATTTTCATACCACTGTACTTAAAGTGATAATATGCAGTTTTGCTTGTTTTGGGCTCCCTCTGGTGTCCATTTTAAATCACTGCATTACACAAGTTAGCATATTGTTTCAGCTTATAAACGCCTAAATCTACCTGTTGAAATGTCTCCTCAGCCTTCATAGCTTTCTACAGGAGCGGTTATTTACTCCTTCAAAGAAATCAGCTGTGTTCAAGCAGGGAGAGATTGAAAAAAATCAGGAATCATGAGCTAAAAACACTCCAGCACTAGCATAACAGCTAGCCACTTTGGGTTAGCCTAACCCTCATGAGACACGTGACTTCCTGGGTACCGTGACGGCGACGGAGATCTTGCAATCGTGGTATTCCGGATCTAATCACCAGATGGGGCTGAGTGACTTTTCATTAACTCTGTAAAGGGTCATATTAGCACAGACTGGCTCAAGGAAAAGATTTAAAAATATGAAAAAGTTGCATATTATCACTTTAAAAGGTAGATCATCTCCTCAGGGTGAGACCATTTAGATTAACTCAGACTTTAAAAGTGATGTTATTATTTTCATGTGTTTAGTCTGAGGCAGATGGAGAAGAATGTTATCAACTTGAAGAAAGTTGAAGAGGAAACTAATGCCAAAATTAAAGCTGTCAATTTCCAGAAGGTGACCATAGTCGCTGCGTTCATGGCCCAAATGAAGGTAGGGGAAAATATACTTTGAATTAAAACCAGTGCATGAATACTTTACATTTATCTACTTTGTGTAAAAACAAACTCGTCAGTGTGTCATGCTTTGATTGAGAGACAATTTGAAAGTTTTAAAAACATTTCCTGGTTTGTTTTTGTCATGATCGGTCTGTGTGCCCTCAAACCTTCCTCTTCATCGTCTGCAGCTGAAAGCCAAGCTGTCGATGGAGAAGGTGTATTTGACTTTGGAGACCATGGGGTTAACAGCAGAGAAGAATAAGCTTGAGAATGACTTGAGAGAGGGCGCCTCAGAACTGACGCTGATGGATGTAAGAATTTCACATAGATTTCATAACGGTGCCTTCATTTACTTGGCTAACATTTTACATGTTACAGCAAAAGTGCAGCCGTCTGGAGCAGAGGAAGGTGCAGATGACTGAGCGATGCAAAGGCCTGTTGAAGAGCGCAAAGTCAATCTGTCAGATGAAACCGGATGAGCCGTTACCTGAAGACCTGCGCAGTGTAGGTGTTCGTCTACTCTCTGTGTCTCTTATCTTAAAATAAAACTGTGTGATTGTTGCTGTGGAGGCCTATGGAGCATCATGTGTATTTATGTCCATGCAGGCCTTCAGCAAACTGCCTGAAACGCTGGATGATGTTGATTCCATGCTTAATGAGGAGCGGTCCAGGGCCGAGTGCTTCACTGGTCTCAGTGAAAATGTAAGAGCACAATAAATGGGAGATTTTTTTGTGCAGAACAATATAAAATTTGATAAATATTTGTTCTGTATTTATATTGTAATTTGTTTAGATGTTTTTTTTTTCCCCTCTAAAAAGTCACAAAGCAGTGCTTTAAAAGCATATTATGCAGTTTTGCAAGTTTTTGGCACTCACTAGTGTCCGTTTTTAATCACTGTCGTAAAAACGTTAGCACCATTGTTTCTGCTCAGAAACGCCTAAATCCAACTGTTAAAACGTCTCCTCAGCCTTCATAGCTTTCTACTGGAGCGGTTCATCACTCATTCAAAGAAATCAACTGTGTTCAAGCAGGGAGAGATTTTTAAAAAAAAAAGTAGGAATCATGAGCTAAAAACACTTGGGTGCTAGCATAACAGGTAGCTACATTGGGTTAGCCTAACCCTTGCGAGATGCATGATTTTGGGGAGACTTCAGGGCACCAGACCAGAGACTCAAAAGTTGCAGTTCTCGATCCAAGCAGCAGATGGGGCTGAGTGACTTTTCTTTAACCCTGTAAAGGGTCATATTGGCACATACTGGCTCAAGAAAAAGATTTAAAAATATGGAAAAGTTACATAGTGTCTTTAAACAATGACACTGCTTCTCATTTTGAAACTGCCTTTTCATTTGTTCAACAAAGTATAATAACACACATAACCATCCATTATTATGTGCAAAATTTGATCAGATCAGTAATTTCACTGAGATTTCTTCCTTCTGAGAGGAACTACCAGTCCTGATGATTGTGTGCACTTTGCAGGTTGTTGAAGAGTACAACCGGAGGGAGCAGGAGATCAAACATCTTGAGAACGAGCTTGAGAAAAAGACCAAAGCTCTGAATGCCTACCGACAGAACATATCAGAGGTGTGTTGTGTTACCTTGGTAGCTCGGCTGTGGTCTGCTGTGTTGTAAACATGTGTTTTGGCTTTGTTCTTTCAGGCTAAAGAGCGCTGGCTGAACCCCTTGAAGCAGCTGGTGGAACAGATAAATGACAAGTTCAGTCATTTCTTTCGCTCCATGCAGTGTGCAGGAGAGGTGGATTTGCACTTTGAGAATGAGGTAAATGCAGCCACACTTCATACCCACAACTCCAGTTATTTCCCATAGGTAACAGTTTAAACTGCACCTTGTACTGATCGTGTTTTATTAGACATCAACCTTTCAGGTAATTAACTCACTTTTTCTTTAATCGTAGAAGCCTGTTTTTGTGTGTGTGTGATTCAGTAGGATTGTAATTATCCTCCATGCTGCTGTTTTTCAGGAGGAGTATGACAAGTACGGGATTCGCATTCGAGTGAAGTTCCACAGCAGCACTCAGCTCCATGAGCTCACACCGCACCATCAGAGCGGAGGAGAGCGCAGCGTTTCCACCATGCTCTACCTGATGGCCTTACAGGAGCTCAACCGCTGCCCCTTCAGAGTGGTGGATGAGATCAACCAGGTATGGAAGCTTTATCATGATCTGAGGCAGATCTATAACTGAAGCTGTTGTTCACTGCACCACTAGCCTGATGTAAAACTCCCCGGAAATGTAACTAGAGGCTGTGATAGGAAGGAAAGTCAAATAAAGATGGGTTTGGATCAGGCCTGTTCAAAACGCTAACATGGTTACTTTGTTTTTGATTGGGTAGGTATGTTTTCGTAGCACTGCTAATCATCATATGAATTAATGTTTACACTTCCCATCTCTTTGACAGATTTTCTTTCTTTTAGTAATTTTAGAAAAACTTTGCCTTCATTAATTGGCTCAGAAAACACTCTAGTGTCATAGATGCCTTACCATCAAAACAACATGATACTTGGCTAAAATGACTAATTGTTGGAGAAATCCTAGGATTGAATAACAGATTTCTACTGTGAAGAATCAAATTCACAATCAAGGATAATTAAATGGCTCAGCTGTGTTTAAAGTCATACATTTTTATGCCAATATTTTAGAAAACAATTCAAATTAAATTAATATATAAAACTAGTATAATGAGCTCACTGGTTTTAAAAAACTTTACATATAGAGAAACTTGGTGTCCCACAGTGTGACTCTATAAGACCTCGAGAAAGTCACTTTATAAAGACGGATCTCTTCCAGTCAGGATTTCTAAAATATTTATTTACCTCCATCTTTCTTTTTCCAGGGAATGGATCCTATTAATGAGAGGAGAGTTTTTGACATCGTGGTCCGAACAGCCTGCAAAGAAACTACTTCTCAGTACTTTTTCATAACACCAAAAGTAAGTGGCACTTTTGGAGCGTGTGCTCCAGTGATAAGTGATCAGCTTCTATCAGGCAGCCAGAAACAAAATCCCAACAGACTATTTTAAAACTTCCTTGCCTTCTTTCTTTTTGCAGCTTCTGCAGAACCTCCAGTATGCTGAGGAGATGACTGTTCTCTGTGTCCATAACGGCTCCCATATGCTCCCCCCCAATGAATGGGACAGAATGGCTTTCATTAGACGACGCCTCGAAAGGAAAAACAGAGCATAGATCTTTTGTTCCAACTAGATACAGAACCGTGTCTGTTAAGTTTTGTTTGATGTTTATACAACAGTTCATTTTGTTTTTGTTTTGTGCCACACTGACTAATTGTACATTCTCTCTAAGGAGCAGATGTTTTCCTTATGTATATGTTTACATACCTTTTAAAAGAAGTTGCTGTTCAATAAGCATGAAAATAGTATTTGATTTCCAAGAATTTGTGGTGAGCAGGACTAACGGATGGTGTTTTTTATGGCTTCTACCAGTGTCTGGAGCAGCTTTAGCTTTAAAATACTTGTGGCTCAAATGATTGTATTTGAACTGTGGACACAAGACACTTTAAACACGCTGAAACCTCCCAGAAGGAGAGGATTTACCGTAAGTAGTTTCAGATTTCAGAACTGGCTGACAGTTTTCTTCAATATTTATTTTTCAATTTTTTTCACACAGGTTTTATCTGTTCTGATGACTAAATGTAACAAACTTCACCACTGTGTCATTTAACACTAAAAATGGAGTTCCTCTTGGAGTCGACCCACACTGTGATCACATTCTCTTTCTCCTTTTTCAGCGCGTCCTCTAAATTAGCCTTTTTACTGCAAAGTAACACAGTTGGCTTAAAATACCGCGGTCACCACATCACATCCCAAACACCCACCTGTGGTGCTCACAGGTGACTCCCTTCTGGAACAGCGTTTGGTTCTTGCTCCAGAAGCAGTCTTTGAAGTGATCGTAGATTGTGTTGAGGTGCAAGTCGAGACTGTCATTGGAAACCTGAGGCTGAGGAAATAATTTTACAGGAAGTACATCCACCTTTCTATAGTTCTATAGTTTTAAGATGTTGACACATTTGATGTTATTACTTGTTGCTCCATGTATGTAACACTCGTCTGGGTGCTGGACACAGTGGGCGTGTCATGGAGACAACTCCAGGGTTCCTCTTTTTGAGCAATGTGACATTGTTTTTATATGTTTTTCTCTACAAGCAAGGAAAAATAAACATTTTAAAGAAATTACATCCACTGATATAAAAGATTAATTCAAAAATACAAGTGTATTCAGAAAGTAATAAGGTTCATCCAAACTTTACTACTGCAAACTACACAAAGTAGGACTTGTTAAATAAATACATTTCAGATTATTTTAATGTGACTTGTTTTTATTGATTAAATTCATCACAGATTCACCTTATTTGAAATTCCAATAATGAGTTTTAGTATAGAACTCATTCATGGCACCCAAAAGTACATACAGTACATAAAATCTAAATGTACTACAAACTATTTTTATCTGAAGTCAAATTTTGAGGAAGAGTTTTTCAAGAGTGGAATATGAATATTTAAAAATAGATTTTATAACTAGAAAGCTGATTTAACTTTTTAAAGATTTTTACAACAACATTAATTATTGCAACTGGCCTGTAATTGTTTGGCTCACGAGTCACCACCGGTAAATAACCGTGTTAAAACTGGTTTGATGTGTTTGCACTAACATTTAGTTTGGGAAACTTAATAGGTTACAGTATTAAGTTACAGGATAAAGTCCTGAAGTTTCTGACAAAGTTAGATTTCCATGTAAATAAGGAAGGTCATGTGACTTTTTAAACACACTCCGATGCTTACACTGCATGGTTCCTTAGCAAGCCAATCACACACTTCCGGTAAGCAATTTTTATTCACGCTAATTTCAAATTGAGTATTGATTCGAATTTTCCGCTACATTTTTGGTTGCCAGTTGCTTTTTAAAGCCGTAAATATTTCTTGTTTTAGAGTAAAAATTGTTACTGAGGAATAAGCCCCGCCCCCAGCAGCACCTGAGGACACCTCACGGCTCCTCCTCTGGCTCCATCACTTCAGCGCTAACTGACGGGGCGCTATGACGCAGCGAGGACACCTGTGCCGCTCCGCTGCGCTACTCTGGCTGCTTTTTGCACAAATATCAGCGGATCTGCCCTTGTGCAAAGAGGTGAGGAGACTTTATTGTGAGATCTCCAAAAATTTGATTCAATTTAAAAATGACTGCTATAACTACATTTTTCATAATTATTACACTTAAAAGAACGTTTTGAGGGCTGTATTTTAATTTTTAGCTTTTTTGTTAAATATTATGGTTCTTTATCAACCATTATATGAGTCAGGAGCTAAAAGGGTTGAGGGTAATCTTTTATAATGAATATTGAGTCATCATGAACTGCTTAGAATAATTTGAATGAGATGCACTGAAATACAGTAGTATATAATTTTCTAAGTGACAGGTTTACTATTATGAGTTTTTATGGGCTTATAATAAAACACATTATTAGGAGAAGCATTCTGCAAAAAAAGCAGTTCAAATTGCGTATTTTTGATTTAAGAAAAATAACTTAAAAACTCAAAAGGTTGCTGGATGTGGACTTTTAATTGTATTGTATTTTGTGTATTTTGTTTGCAATAATAGCAGAGGCACATGTTCACAGTTATGAGTTTAAGCTGAAGTAGTTACTCCCATCTGCGCTGTTTTAGTTATCAGACACTTGTTTTACTAGAACCTCCATATGTTGCATCACCCTCTGCTCAACTATATCTACTTACAGTTTGCATAACAACAGTTCATGTAGATAAATCCCCAAACTATTTGTTTTTTATCACTTTTCTTTGATCTTATTTAGTACAGTGCAGAGATCACTCAGGTTTAGTTATAGCTGTTGTGAGTTTAGGTCGGGTTCCCAGCAGGTGAGTCTGTTTCCATGCCAGTTTCTTTGACCATGAGCCACATCTGTCATGATGTCCCGTTGCCTTGGTTTCCTCATGTTTTGCTTAAAGAAGGCAATGAAGCTGAGGCCCATCTCCACTTTGCTGCATTTTTACATCAGACTGCCTGAATCAAACCCATATTCATTTCTCAGCACAGATAATCTCTCTGTTTTTCTAAAAGCAAAGAGGGACAGGACAGTGCTGCTGCAGCTGCTTCTATGTTTCTGTTAACCATTAATCCCACAAGGCTGTGTGTGGGCCTGCATTAGTCTGCTCACTGGCTTTCCATGGAATAATTCACCTTGTTGACCAGAGACCAAATCTTGAGATTACAGGGGAATAATAGATTGTTTCAGTGTCATCAAATCAAAAAGGTTAGCCTACCTTAATTATGTTATTTACCCCAAATTATACTTTGGGTGGGAATTGTAAAAAGTGTGAATGTGAAAGGGTGAATCTTTTTCCTCTGCTTAGTAAATGAACTGAAAGCTGTGAGGAAACTGCTGCACATCCTTGATGAGTGCAAACAATTGAAAAGACCTACATGGTAAATATTAGCCTCGCCTGTTATTTACCAAGGAGGCTGGCCTGGTTAGGAACTGGAATACCTGCAGGATAAAATGACCCAGTGATCTACTTTTACCAACTGTACTTGTCTCTTCTTCCATTTTTTCATTCCAACTTAAAAAAAACGATGGAGTTCAATGCTTTTCTTTGTCTCGTGGGATGTAAAATGACTTATTTATGCATCATCATCTGTTTTTTTTTTTTGTTTCTTTACCATGATTAGTTTGCACATCACATCTGTGTGAAACTCACAGCTGTGTTTTTGCTCCTGCAGTCAGATTATCACTTTGAGTACACAGAGTGTGATGTTCTCGGGTCGAGATGGAGGGTGGCAATTCCTAACAAAGTCAACACATGCACAGGCCTCCCAGAACCAGTCACAGGCACCAACTGCAGTAAGTCTCCTCATTTTACATCTTTGTAAATCTCCATGACACCTCTTCTAATTTTGCTCTTTATTCTTGTTTTTGTTGTGCTTAGCCTTCTCCTGTGATGAAGGGGAGTTCCTTAACATGCAATCTCAGACGTGCCAGAAGTGTGCTGCAGGTACTTACTCTCTGGGGACCAGCGTGGCCTTTGAAGAGTGGGACAACCTGCCAACTGGTTTTATCACTCATGGGAAGATGACAAACAAGGGGAAGGCTGTTACAGACTGCTCTAAGTTAGTACTGTAGCTCACTCATTTTATTTTGAAAGCCTTTTTAAGAGGCTTATAAAGTTAATTCTGCTTACATCATTTTTGCAGCTCCACCTGGACACCAAAGGGCGACTATGTAGCCTCAAACACAGACGAGTGCACTGCAACGCTGTCTTATGCTGTGAACCTTAAAAAAATTGGAACCCTTTCCTTTGAATATTTCTACCCCGATAACAGCATCTACTTTGAGTTCTACGTAAGTGTCGCTGTTGTGTGGTCATTTCTGGCACACAGAAGGATCATTTGATCATGTTTCTGTCCTCCTTCTAGATTCAGAATGACCAGTGTCAGTCAACAGACTCTGAGAATCGGTGGATGAGGATTTCAGAAAACAACTGGAGCCAACACAAGGTTTGTCCATTCAGCACACCTCATTAGTTTGTGTTCGCTGGAGAGGTTTGATGGGAACATCTGTCATTTTCTGCACAATGTCTCTATGCAGGTGCAGCTGAGGAAAGGCAACAATGTTCTGTACTGGAGAACCACAGCATATGGTCTACTGGGCAGTGCTGTCAAACCTGTGATGTTAAGAAATATTCAGGTCTCAGGTATGACAAAGCCCAGCCAGGTTGTGTGTGTGTGCAGTAGCTTCAAACACCTACCAGCATCATGTGTCAGTCAATGATTAAAGGCTGATTGATGGTTTTCTTGCAGGGGTGTCCTACACTTCTGAGTGTTTCCACTGTAAACCTGGCACACACAGCACAAATCCAGGATCTGCTCGCTGCACCCCCTGTCCTGCTGACACCTACTCCAACAAGGGGGCCACTGTTTGCCATGAGTGTGAACAAGACAAATACAGCGGTATGCCTCACAGCATTTCTTGCAGACCTGCAACCATTTGAGTGTATAGCTACACATGTAGAGTCAGTCAGCATGCAGAGTAGGACATTTAGTGGCTAAATGGTTATCACTACATCTTAATGCAAGTTGTGTGCCCTCCTTCACATCTGTTCTTGATTTTCTACATGACCAGTACCCGGATCAGGCAGCTGCAAATCAAGACCTGCATGCACACACAGTGACTACTTTCACACCCACACCGCCTGTGACTCTGAGGGAACGGTAACGGAAGAAAAACCAGCAGCTCAGAAGATTAAAAATCCTGCACTATTAATCTTATGTAACCATTGCATTTCTGTGATTATCCATCTTGTGTTCTAGACTCAGCTCATGTACAAGTGGATTCAACCTAAGATCTGCAGTGAGACAGTCGAAAGTTCGGTGAAGCTTCCAGCGTCTGGAAATAAGCAAACCTGCCCACCGTGTAACCCTGGATTCTTTATCAATGGCACCTCAGCGTGTGAGCCCTGCAGCAACAATTCCTACTCAAATGGAACAGGTGCAGAATCATTACTCTCCTTTTACTTTATTCTACTCAATGTTGGATGGATTTCACACAAGCGAGAAGATTTTTTTTTTTATTATGCAACACTGAGTCCAAAGTGTAGTTACCGTTTTGTTCTAGATTCATTGTGGAAGTATAGTTTTAGATGACAAACAGTTTATTAAATTATAGGCCCATGAAAGCCATTGCACACACAGACTGTCTGCATTGTGTGCAAAAATAAAAAATCATGGCATTTTAAAACCCATGATATAATTTACCCACAGTTTGTACACAGTGCCCTGTCAGCACCGAGCCAGATCTGGGCTTTGAGTATAAATGGTGGAACACAATGCCGACCAACATGAAAAGCTCCGTTATCCGTCATGAGTTCAGCCACTCTGACCAAACCACAGGTGAGACATAAGTTGCAGAGGAATTATGTGAACTGCTGAGGCTCAGTGAATGTATATTATTAAATTTTTATGACTGGTATTTGTAATGGCAGCATGGGAGGTGGCTGGAGATTATGTCTACACCACTCCAGGGGACCAGGACACCGACTACCAGATGCTCACGCTGACTGTTCCTGGATACAGGTGATTTTCCTGAATCCAGTTGAATAGGAGTCTGTTTATATTTATTGTCCTTAATCTGAGAGGAAATATAAATAAAATGCCCCTTTGGTTGTATAAGGATTCAGTCCATGTTTAAAGACAGTGGAAGGAGTGAACTATCTCGCATCACCTTCGTTTTTGAGACCATGTGCACAGTTGACTGCAAGTTTTTCTTCCTTGCGGTGAGTGAAAATTTGTTTTTTGCAACTTTTTTTCCCCTCAACTGCTTCGAGGTTTGCTCATTGCATATCTGGTACGAATATGTGAGATGATACTATTTCTATTCAGGGTTATAACAAGTGGTTTAACGATGTGGTGGAACAGTGGAAGGGCAGCAACAGGAAGCAGTCGTACTCCTACCTAATCCAGAACAACCACACAGTCAGCTTCACCTGGACGTTTCAGCGGACTGAGGATTTCAACATAGTGAGAAACATCACACCCCCAAACCATGGCCCATGATTCATTACTTTCTAATATGTCACATTATTACATTTAGGCCACAATAATCTAAACTTTTATGATCACATTCACTAGTTGATCTTTTTAAAACTTTTCCCTAAACGTATCCACTGCTTTTCTCTGGACGACAATTCTAGTAATTTATATAACATTCACTTAGGTAGAATTTTAAAATCAAACTGAGTCATTATTAATTTATATTTGTATTAGTGAGATAAATTTATAATTTGTTTTTTTTTTTGTCTCAAATTTCTTTTGGCTGGAACTCTACAAAATATATATAACTAAACCATATGCTACTTTTTATGGTTATTGCACACAAAAAAACTAGCTGGTCAATTAAAACCATGTTTAGTATGACTAGCTTGATGTGTGATTGGTAGATACTCTACAAATCTAAATTTTGACCTCACCATCGCAAAGCACTAATTCATGCCAACAAGAACAGATCTTCCATCTGAACCGTTTTATTTCCTGAATCCTAATTTGTAGTAATCAGTTAAAATCAGCATGCTGGTCAAAGCTGTACAAAAAAAAATACAAATTATTAGCCCTCAAAATCAAATTGGTGCATCTTTATTAATTATTTCTGTGCATAAAATCTACTACTGAGCATTAACATGTGTTTCATGGAGCAGAAGATATGATGGCTAGCTGCCTATAAGTATTGTAATGGTGCAAAAGTCAAACTCCAGAAGCATCTGATCAATACACTTTATTAGAATGTGTGGGGCAACAGATCAAAGACAAAAAACAAAGAAAAATGAGCACACCCAGGGCAGGCTTAGTTAGTACCCTTGCATGATTGTCCATATAGACATTGGTGCTGTCAAAATGAATGATTAAAAAAATATCTCAAGCCTGATTGATAAATGGCTAAATTCTTTAGCCAATGGTAACAATGTAAAATTTAACTGGAAGACGTAACAAAGACTCTCCATCAGGCAGGCACAGAACAAAGAGTCACCAATAGGCTTTGTTCAGCCGCAGAAACATTTAGTCCTCACAGACCTTTGAGGTGATGCATGTTCCTCTTGGCCTGAAGAACAGCCCTGGAACACCGAACAGTCTTTCACAGGCTGCTGAGGCAGGCAGCGCCGTATTAAGCTTAAGCGACAGCTGGCACACAGCTGGGAAGGACTCTAGGATCTCTAATGTTTCTCCTGGGCACCTAAGGTACGCCTCCAACTGCCGGTTTGTTTCAAGTGGGCCGGTCTTCAGGGAGGAAAAGAAGTCCTCTTCCTCATTCTGGGCCTGAAAATCCTCCAAGTGGTTTCTGATGTAGTCGAGGCCTGTGGAATAAGAAAACAAACAAAACAGAATCATTTAATTACCGGTATACAACAATAATGTAATGGTGTGTGTGTGTCATTAAGTGGCATTTCAAACTCATTTCAACCCTCCATAGAAATTACACTCATTAAGGGGAAGGTAAGAAGTGAGACACTTGCCAAGTTTGAGGACATTTTCATCACTTGTCCAGCAGGTCTTGAATTTGGGGACGAGAATGGCTGCGGCTATCAGCTGTGGATTTGTGAGCATCTCTCCAAAGCGTTTTTTCAAGGCCTGAAAGAAGTGCAGCAATCAAAGGCTCACAGAACTTGGAGGTGACTTGAAGCTGCTGGAGCTTGGTCGTTAGTACAGTTATGGTGGGGACCAACCATCCCATCTGCACACTGGTCTCTCCCTGAAGAATGTCAAGTGCTTTTGCAACTGGGCCCATCGTCTTTGCATATTCTGCAAGAAATGCAAGTTCCACTGAAGTAAACCTATAAAAAGAAGAAAAGAAAAACATGGAACATTTAGCTCACTTGATGTAGCACCTTCAACTGGAGGAATTAATAATTAAAAAAGAGAAAAAATAGTTATCTGAGACTTTTAGAAACGTGCCGTTACAAATCACATTCACATTTCACAATTCAAATTCTAATCTACTATTAATCACTTCATTAACTGAAAAGCAGAAAAAACAAACACTTAGGTGTATCCAGTTCACTGCAGACAGCTGCAAGAGCTCCTTCGTCTTGTTTTCTTGTAATTCTCACTAGTGTCTCTATAGCTGAGAAGAGTGAATTCCACCTTGTAGCAACAGGCGTTACAAGCGGGAGTTTGCAGTGGTTTTCAATTATTTCAGATGTGGTGGTTGATCTTGAACTTTTGTTCCACAGGCTAAAGCATTTGGCAAATGTGGACCTTGACACATGCATGTACAGTGGGTTGACCTCTGCTTTTGAAGCATCAACTGTAGACACTAAATTGAGGAGGTGACAGGCACAGCGATGGTGCTCGGGTAGCTGGTATTCCATGTGGTCATCTTTATTCAACAGCGCTTCGGCATCAACAAATTCCAATCCCTCAATGCTTTCCTCTTCCTCCTCATCGTCATTATTTTGGCCATCATCCTCTTCTTCATCACACTCTCCTACAGATTCAGGATGGTTCTCAGTCTGCCCATATACTCTGAAGGCTGTCATGAAGTGTGAGCCGTTGTCAGCTGTAGTGTGAACCATCTTTTCTCTAATATTGAATTCTGTGTGGATTTTGTGTAGTGCACCAGCCAGGGCAGAAAATGTAAGTGACCCTTTAAGCTGCTTGCATGCCAGGGCAGCGCTGGATCTTTGCATGGTCTGAGGGCTAAACCAATGCGCAGTAACACCAATAAAACTGCGACTGTGTAGTGTCCAACAGTCTGTTGTTGTTGCTACAAACTCAATTTCACTAAGGTCAGCCTTCAGTTTTCTTTTCATTTCAACAGATGCCTTTGTGATTTTGTTGACAACAGCATCGTATGTCATGACATTTGTATTTGGCTGAAGATGCTGCACAAGGTCAATGAAACCCTGTTGCTGAACAATGTGTGGTGGGTGCAAGCCTTGAATAATGAATTTGAGGACTGCTCTATCCACACTTCCCTGGGCCACAGTCTCCCACAGCTTGGTTTGTTTGGAGGGTGTGGCCAAAGAACCCTCAGTGGATGACTTCCTTTTGAGCGCAGCTGAAGTAAGTTGCATGTACCTCGCCAGATGAGTGGGGTGTTTCTTCTGTGGAGAAAATGAATGCAAACACATTGAGGTAAATAGGGAGCATTTTCACTGTCTGTGCAATTCTGTTGAGCAGACCAGAATATTGCCACTTAACACAGCTTTACTAAGGAAATTTTATTCTGGTGACCCTCTAGAACTCCTGATCTGTGCATTGTCCTCCTCCTTTTGTTTTGCAAACACACCAATTCCTCTTGTGCATTTGTACATTTGCATCCATTTACTAAAACTATTAGCTCATCAATGGGAGCCCAAATCTTTGGGTGTAACATATAGAAACTTTCCCAGGGGACACCAGGTACTCGTTCTTTGAGGGGGGATCTGGTCAGGCAGGAACTAGGTTTTTGAGGTTCTTTGTAGAAATTCATTTGTCTGAGAGTTGGACCTCTTTACAACGACTCATAGGGCCTGAGCACTCTCATAAACAAACAGGATCATGCTTATTCAACCAGATATAGACTATATTTGTGCAGTTAACTTATAAATATTGCATATAACATAAACTCAGATATTATTTGACTAAAGTCGACTTTCAAATGGAACTCAAACGCCAACAAAAGAACTTGCAGCGTTAAATCACAGCCCACTACTAAGCAAGCAAGCTGCTGTGGCATATGTTTGGAAACGTATTCAGCACGCCACGGCAGGCTAAAACAAGGGGTGTTTTGACTGATGACGCACAGGCGGAACAACTGCACAGCTGATCATTTATTGTCCACGTCGTATTATCATAAAAAACAGGCACTTACTTAGATCAATGGTGATTGGATGCCATATGATACCTGATAAAGTACAGGTAATTGTGTAAAAAGGAGTTGAAGTAAAAAGTCGGCTGAAAAATAATGACTCCAGTTGAAGTATAGATAACTAAATTTTATAATTAACAAAGAACATGACACATCTGATTGTAACATATCTCATTAGAAACTGTTCGCAGGTTTTGATGTTTTTGTAGAGAAATACTGACTTTGAAGCCCATAGTTCAGCACTGTCCTCTAGATGGCAGTATTGAGCTGTGTAGAAACCTAACTGTGTTTGTCCTCTCAGACGAGAAGATACAGCTCTGATGTTGCAAAGATCTACTCCATCCACATCAGCAACGTGAAGGGAGGTGTGGCCTCGCAGTGTCACCGCTGTGCTCTGACGTCTGTTAAGGCTGACTCTGCCTGTGTCCCCTGCCCTCTGGGACACTACATGGTCGAAGAGACAGGAGTGTGTAAAAGCTGCCCGCCAAACACCTACATCAGTGTCAGTCAGCCTGTGGGAAAGTCTGCATGTGTTCAGTGTGGACCAAACACAAAGACAAACAAAGTAAGGAGCCAAACTCTAAAGAAACTAAAGGCACTGGATGAATTAATTAGGGGTGAGATAAACGCTCTAGGCGGCTTCAGCTTCATCCTCTTTGCTCTTAGCAACTTTCTAGCTTTAAATAATATCTTACTCAGCCTTTTCCCTTTACCTACAACATTTCTTAGATAAAAAGTAAATAAAAAAATTAAAGTTCAAACAGTTAGATTAAAAGGACTTCATATTTATAATGTATAATGAACTGCAGAGCGCTTTGAAACTTTAGAAGAGCTAAAACTTTTAGAACAATGGACCAAGCGTGTAATAGGTGAAATTGTATATGATTAGAATGTAGAAAATGAAAAAAAAAGATTTTAAATACATGGATAAGCAAATTAGTTTAGTTTTATTGATTAGTTTATCTTTTATTGTACAGTCTCAGGATTTCATCTGATATTATGAATTATTTAATGACTTATTTAGGTGAGAGGAAATGATATGGATAAATATCACTGATTGACCTCTGACCTTCAGGCCCACACAGCTTGTCTCAGTGACTGTAAAGTGGATGTTCAGACTAAAGGAGGGGTCCCACTGCGATATGATTTCTCCGCCCTGTCCAATGTCACCGGTTTCCGCAGCAGCCCCCGCTTCACCAACAAAGGCCTGCGTTATTTTCATCACTTTAATTTGGGTCTCTGTGGTGAGGTGAGAAATGGAACCTAAAGGTGTTTCTTTATTAGTGGATTTCTGTTGGATATGAGTCATTTTACTTTATTCTCATACAGAGCCAAGTGCCGGCCTTCTGTGTGGACAATGTGACAGAAAATGGGAGAGTGGCCAAAGGTTACATCTGTCAGTCTGTTGTGGTTCCCTCTGACATCAGGAGTCAGAGCATGGTGTCCTCCCAGCCTTTTGTCATCGGGGACTCACTCATTGGTAGGGACCTAATCTTCAGCTTTCTGTTGCTGTAAATAAAAGAATATGTTGTGACAATGTGGTAAGCATTATTTCAGCAAACAGACAAGTTTGGGATTTGAACAAGATCTTATTTGGGGGAAAATGATGCTGTAGACTGACTGGATTAAGGATTTTATGGTTCCACATCTGTGTGTGCAAAATGTTGACATGTGTTTATTGTTGATTTCTCTCTTTCTGCTAATGGTCATGCATTCTCTTCTTTGTCTAATAAATAAGTAAATTTCCCAAGTACCTCAAAACTCCTGTCAGCTTCGACTGATTTTAACTTTTAGCAAATATCAGCATAACATACAACAAAATAGGGTTATAAATGATGATTTATTCAGGTGTTTTCTTGGAAATCTGTAATAATCTGGATAGTAAAAATCAAATGGTTTGGAAAAACTTTTCATTCTTCACAGAAAACTTCTAACAAAGCCTCAAATGAACATTATTTAGTGAAGTTATTAGAAGAGACTCTTTATTTTGATGCTGGTTTATATTGTGTGTCTCTGACCTGTGAATAAATACTATTGTTTGTCTGTTTGTTCTAAAGGTGTGACCACTGACACAACCCTAGGAGGCATATCATCCCCATCACAGTTGTTCCCTCCAGCATCCCCTCAGCTGCCAGACGTCATTTTCTATTACAAGTAAACAAGACAGCAGTTATTCGTCAACTCCACTGAAACCTTGATTTTCAGGCCTTACAAAAAGTCCCAGAACCATTTTATATGCTGGATTTTTGTATTGTGAAGAGTGCATATTAATGTGATTAGTCATTCAACTTGTTTGTAATCTTTTCAGGTCCAGCGATACGACTCAAGCTTGTAAACAAGGCAGATCGACCACCATCAGGCTAAGATGCAACCCGATGGTCACTGCTAAAGACTACATCATACTGCCGAGGTGTTGCATGCACAACTAAACTCAGCTTTTGACATTTCATTGAAATACTCATTATGTGACACATTGTTCACAACATATGGCACATTAAGCTCCCTTAAGCTGAGCAGGGACTGCTTGGAGACTCACTTTAAGCTTGTGGTTCTCATCTCTGACCTGCTTGTCTTGACAGTAACTGTTCTGAGGGAACGTGCGATGGCTGTACTTTCCATTTCCTGTGGCAGAGCCAGCATGCATGCCCCCTCTGCACCAAAAATCACCACAGAGAGATCATCAGTGCTTGCATCCAGGGAATACAGGTTGTACTGCACAGTCATACAGTATACTAATACACACTGTTTAACCTCCTGAACTCCATTAATCCATCACAGGGTCAACACACTTTTGTGTTTGGTTGAAGGAAAAGGATACAGGAAAGCATTTTCAATTACATGCACAAATGAAACCACAAAGGTTGTCATTTATTTACTTGAAGTGTGACGTAAGATCAGTGCAGCTCATTTTATTGATGTATCCTACACTCATTATCTAAATTCTTGCTAGCTGGTTTTATATAAAACTAGTGCTTTATATCAAATTTTAAAAAGCTCGGGTATAGTAAAGAAATTCTAGAAATGTCAACCTGTTTTGGTGATTGAATGTAACTTTGAGAAAATGTTATTGTTTTTTTTTTTTTTTTTTAGAGAAGTACCTATGTGTGGCAGCAGCCTCCGCAGTGTTACGGAGGAGAATCGCTACCAGCACAAAAAGTCAGTGCTTGTGTGACTCTGGATTTCTGGCTCAAGTTTGGCGTCTCAACAGGAGCAGTCGCTGCTGTGCTGCTTATCAGTATCAGCTGTTATTTTTGGAAGAAGACACGCAAGTGAGATTAAGAAACTTTACATTTCTTTTCAAGTTTATTGAAGTTTAAGGATTTTAACTAAAACAGATTGTATTATTTCTCTGTAAGGCTGGAGTATAAGTACTCCAGGTTGATAATGAGCTCTGGAGGTAAAGAGTGTGAGCTGCCGACTGCAGACAGCTGTGCAATAATGGAGGGAGAGGATGCAGAGGATGAACTCATGGATCTCACCAATAAGTCCTTCTTCAACAAAATTAAGTCTTACTCACGAGAGGTTAGTAACCCTTTCATTTGTGGTCACATTGGGCAGCTTTACGTGCTTCATGACATGACAGTTGTGTTTGCAGAGAACATCAGATGGTTTTGACTCAGTTCCACTCAAGTCATCTTCACGCCACCTACGAGAGGAGGAAGACTAATGCTGTTAAAATCAGAAAATCAGCAGATCATGAAGCACTAAAGTAGTCTTCAGTTTTAGAGGCACATTTCAGAAATTTTAATATATTGAAAAAGTTCAACATTTTTTGACGCTCATTTCAGAAAGTGAAACTCATTTGTTCAATAGATGCATTACAGAAATAAATATGTCAAGTTTTGTTTGCTGTAATTTTGATGATTATGGTTTACAGATAATGAAAACCCAAAATGTTGTGGCTCAGAAAATTAGATCATCACAAAAGATCATAAAAAAATTAATATTTTAAACAGAAACGTGAGCCTCTGAAAAGTGTGTTCGTGCCGATGCCTGACATTTCTGTTTTAAAAATCATTTTTTATTGATGTTTTGTAATATTCAAATTTTCTGAGACACTGCATTTTTGGACTTCATTATCTTTAAATATAGCCATCAAATTTAAAAGAAATAAAGCCTTGAAAATGTTCACTCTATGTGTAATGAATATATAATTTAGAATGTTCATTTCCTGACATGTGGCAAAAAAATAGAACTTTATTAAGATATTACAATTTTTGAGATGTCGCTGAAATTTTTTTTAAATGTCTCTGCAGGTCAGTCTGTTTTCACAGAATACAACAACAGAGATAGATGAAAGTACTGATGAAAAACTACTGATGTTACTAGACAGCTACTGAGAAATCTCATTTAGTATTATTTGTGAGATATTAGATTGTCAAACTTAAAAATAAATTAAGTGCCTGTAAGAAGGGTTCACTGCGGGGAGGTTTTTCAAAATGATCCAAATGTGGATTTAGTTACATTTTTGTGTGTGTGTAAAGAAACTTGCATTTTTCAAAATAAAATATGTATATCTTTTGTCTTTATTTTATTTAAGGCCACCAGTACTTTGAATGATCTTTGTTGAAGTGTATTTCTTCTGTGTGCCTTATGATATGTGTGCTTTATTATGAGATAAAACATTTTCAATAAAAGAAATACAACTTCATTAATCATGAATAGTATAATGTTTAATGCTGCATTCGTGACTCTTAGTAACATGCATTATATGTTAATATGCTGATTGTCCTAAAAAAGTAATAAAAGTAAAACCACACTCACAAAAGTATAAAACAACTCAAAATGCTGGTTTATAGAATATGAATGTGCACCAGCAGCAAGTTACAGGCAAGTAGAGAAAAAACAAGTTCACACAAGAGCAAAAAGATATATGTAAAATATAAAAAGCAAAAAAGTAATGGCACAAAAAATATGTAATAATACTAGCATAGATACTAGTAAAACAATGTACAATCATCAAAAGTCAAACAGATAAAGTCACAGAACTATCAAACTGAAAAGGGTTATTGTTATGGGATGTGTAATATATTTGTGCATAAAAAACTGCAAATATAGCAGATGTAAACACTTAGGTCATGTTTAGATAAAATCACAGAACTATAAAACTGAAAAGGGTTATTATGAGGGATGTGCAATATATTTGTGCAAAAAAAAAAACCCCTGCAAATACAGCAGGGATGTAAACACTTGCAGTTTGTTGGGAGCAGTGATACAGTCTAACAGCTGCTGGGAGGAAGGATCTCTGATAGCACTCCTTGCATCATAAGATGCAGCAGTCTGTCACTGAAGAAGCTCTCCAGTTCTCCAACAGCATCATGCATGGGATGGGAGACGTTGTGTAACACAAATGTTATTTTTGTCAGTTTTGTCTACTTGCTCTAAATTCTTCCTTAATTATTTAACCATGGTTTTGTTTGTGCTTATTGCCATCATTTTTCTCACGCCATAAGAAGATTCTGAATTTTGTCCGGTAGCACCTGAATGCAGCATCGCGAATTTTGTCCGGTAACACCTGAATGCAGGGGCTTTGTGCTGTCCTCTTCTCGTCACTCAGCTGTCTCAAATTATTGTTCTCGCGATAGTTTACCAAGCCTCGGCGAAATCTCGGGACCGGAGGAGGAACAAATGTGAGGAGTTGAAAGTGTGCAGACAGCTGGGGGTGATTCTGCAACTTTACGCAAGAAAGCTACTCGACGATATAGTATTGTGAGAAGCTCTCTAGCGACGAGAAACATTTATTTTGCTCCTGTTTTTGTTACTCGGGAGTAGTGGACCTGTGCACGGCTTGAACTAAGACCCACTTCGCGGCAGAAAGTCGGTTCGTGGTCGACTGTTTGTTCTGCAGGAATGTCGCAGAAAAAAAGACCCGACTTCTACAAACAGGACGTCAACAAGACAATATGGGAAGTCCCGGTTCGGTACCAAAACTTGTCCCCGGTGGGCTCTGGCGCATACGGAACCGTTTGGTAAATAACCTTTAAACGTAAAGTTTACGGTGAAGTGCTAAGTCTAGCCACCCAACTTCACCTCCATTCATTGAGACGAGGCCTCCTGATGCTACAGAAGCTAAACTTAGGTTAGCATGTTCCGATTGTTTGCTCGCAAGGAAGGTGGGGCATGAATGTGTTTTTGAGCTAAACAAAACAAAGAACATTTGTCAGATAAATATGCTCTAATGACATTTTAAATTTAGGTTCGTACACATGTCAACACAATCAGCGTTAATAATATTAATATGCTGAAATGTGATTAACCTTCTGATCAGCCTTATGCACGTTTTTCTGGTCACATACTGCAGTTGCTGATCTGATTTTCAGCTGTTTTAAACAAATCTCCTAGTTTGAATATTTTGAGTGCATCTTAACACATTCATAATGACTTAGTAGCTGCATACTGACTGCTCAGAAGTCACTAAGCAAATCGGCAACTCAAATGCATTTACAAAGTGATAGAAAAGGTCACAGCTCCTTGTTTGTTAGTGGTCAAGGGACAGACTCCAAGGTAGGTTTATTTTTATACTAAAACATACATTTCCATTGGTCTTGTAGTGACTAAATATTATGCTCACTATCTAGGCAAAAGCCAGGCAAAACATTGTTACTGCAACAACACCTAATGAGCAGATGTTGGTTTTGCAAATTAAAACAAACAGATCTCTTGTGGCCAGGCAGGAGTGCAATCTGCAGGTCAGGTTGCTGGATGTTAGTTGGGATTTATTTAATTTATCTTCTCAAACCATGTTCAACTTGTATGTATTCATAGTGTTACTTGACAGGCTTTAATGTACTGTAAAATTTAAACTTATAAAATCTATACAATAGTCATTTTTATTGTTATTGTGTGCATATTATACAGTTTGTATGATGCTTGTATGATGGCATTTTAATATAAGTAAGAGCAGCCAGAGATTAAAAAAGCACCCCTTTGTTTACCTGTTCTAGAAATTAGGTCACAATTTTTTTTATTGCTAAACATTAAAAAAATGGGCACCATCAAAGCAATCCAAAGATATGGAAAAACTCTTCATCCATCTTTGTCATTTTTATTTCAGAACGTAAACATCATCCATCATAAAGGTATTCATGTTTTAATGGTTTGATGGTTTTATTTATCTTCTATTTAAGCTATTATTATAACATCTTTAGAGCTAGCCTCCATTCAGAATTGCTCTATAGAATTTTAAAGGTAAAATTATGAGACTAAAATAAAAAACTACTTCTAAAATCATTTCACAAGTAGTAGTTTTAAATGTAATAAATAGAACTTATTAATTGGGAATAATGAAATTATCTGAAAGTTTCTGAAGTGGAATCCACTCTTAAAATCTAGTTCTATAAATTCTAAGGAGAGGGGTGCCAGTGGTTTTAATCTTCTAACCAAAGGAGATAGCATCATTCCAATATATCTTTATCTGCACCATGTAAAAGAAACATGACATTAGTCCATTTATGTTATGTTTGACTCATAAATGCATATTTTTAGCAACAGTTTTAATGCATCATAGTAATTAGGTTCTTGTTGACGCAATGGTATTATTGAGCAAATATTTCTCCTGTGGTGGTGAGTTTATTTTTCATTCAGCTGTCCACGGTGATATAGGTTTAATCAAACTACATATTCAGAATGCAAACAAAAGCATCATAGATAAGCATGAATGACAGATGTGTGTCAACAACATCTGTTACTTATTTATCTAACCGGGTGTGGATGATGTTGCATTCTCGGTACCCAAGTTGTAATGAGTTTTGCTTCATACCTCATGATTACATTTTTATTTGTTGAGGACAAACATTAGGAGACAGTTTAGTGTAACTTTTTAACCTTAGTTAACTTAAAATATAAACCTGGAGTGAAATGTTTATCTTCGTAATCAGTAATGTTTGAGTCTACCTGAAGCCCTGATAGGTGAGCTGCACCAGGAGCAAGTGCTTTTTTTTTTTTTAATTAGAGACTGTCAGACCTCAGATCAGAGACCCAGTCTGCTGAGAGGTGGTTTTCTGCTGATGTTGCCCTGTTCTCAGCCTTTAGTTGATCTTACCGCACCTAATCTTGTTTTGAGAGAAAACTCTGCCCCCTCTGAGCTATTTGATGCTCTCCATCAGCATAAAAGAAACAGGTTTCTTTTTTTAAAGAACTGCAGCAGATACATGTTTATTTTTTGATAATTGAGTTTAATGTGAATGTTTTTTTTTTTTTACAGTGCTGCATATGATGCTGTGACAGGTCTTAAGGTTGCTGTGAAGAAACTCTCTCGGCCCTTTCAGTCCATCACCCACGCCAAAAGAACATATCGAGAGCTGCGGTTGCTCAACCATATGAAGCATGAAAATGTGGGTGGACTTGTTGCTATTGTTTTTGTTCTTCCTAGAGGTAAACAGCCTTTACAGTGTTTTGTTTTTGCAGGTCATTGGCCTCTTGGATGTTTTCACACCTGCTACTTGTCTGAAGGAATTCAGGGATGTGTAAGTAGAATTTATATGTTTAAAATAATTACCTCATTTCAGGGATTACTGTTGTATGTAATTTAATAATGGTGGCATTAAAGCAGGCCTTAGTTTCTCAACAGCAGATGGTTCGTACAGTTCTGGAAAATACCTGGAGCCAGGCCAGCAGATTTGAAACAGGAATGTTGTTTAAGACAGCCTGGTTGGTTACTCATTCACTGTGGCTGCTCCTAGGGTTGTTTCATTACATTGTGAAACATTGCGGCGTTGTTGAGGATGGACAAATGATGGACAGCTATAAAAAGGAAGTGAGCATCCTGGTGGTAGCAACTCTCATTTGTGTGAAGTGTCAAAGTCTCACACTTGTATCAAAATCAGATTATCATTTTCAAGACACACTCGACAGAAATATGTTTAGGCTGAATTCTTGGAGCCTTTCTTGTAGAAGAATGATTGACTCAGCTGTTTTGGAACAGAAGTGCAGCACCCACATACCCATTCATGGTCTTGGTCAACAACATTGCACGTCTTTCTAGTAATTAACTAATTGATTGTTGAAGGAAAAGCATAAAGATGTCGAGTGAGATTGTAAATGTCCTAATATGAGAATCCAGCCTGTAGTAGTTTTTGTTTATTTTCAACTCAACTTCTTTGTAGAGATGTGCAGTTATTCAGCTACAGAAAAGAAAATGCTGGATACAACCTATGTCATCAAAAGTGAGAATCTCAAGATTAGTTCAAGTATTTATAATAGATGTTCAGAATTGGGTTTAAGTCTTTATGTGGTTGCAGCCCCCTACTTAAATTGGCTAAGATTTATTTCTAGACAAAGTGTGAAACTGTCTCTTACAGTCACAACTGGAGCTCCTGTTCAGCGTAATGTGCTGACGTTTGCTCCTGTCATCATTAGTCATGTTCCTGAGTTTTTCTCCTAGCTCTTTTGCCTACAGGCTAAATATGCATTGGCCGTTGCATTGCATTTTTAGGTAAAACGGACAGAAGGTTTGACCAAAATAACAACAACAATTGAATGAATTTTTCAAATATTCAAGGACTACGTTTGCCTTAACCACCTTTTGTTTTATTGTCTTTTATTGTGCAGCAGTGTTGTAAGAAATGCACTAATTGTACCACTGCTTTGAAAAGAAGTACTGTATCTTTTTGCCAATAAGCAGCAGTGGCTTTGATTGGTTTTTCATTGGCCTTAGTGACACAGTCTTCCTTTAGCGTGCTAGCCTGTAGGACTGAAGGCAAATACAAGGCCACACATGTTGCAACTACACAGTGAATGAGGCAGAATATAGGAGTTTGTGAGAGATGCAGTAAAATACGAAGAAAACTTCATATCTGTGGGTGTTTTAAATGGGGCTGCACAATATATCAATTATTCACCATGGAAATGTAGAATAAAATAGGACCTTACTTAAGTTTTTGATCATTTATTGCATGTGATATATCATTGCAATATTAAGCACTGTTAATGCTTATTGCAGGTTTTCCTAATATCTTGCAGCTCTAGTTTTAAATTGGTACTTGCTTTGCCCCCCCCCCCAAATATATGTAAATGAGTACATAAATAACAAGTTCCTTCAGTGGTCGAGCCCCTCCGTGCCCCTGCCTCGCTCCTTCTGCTTTTATACAAGAGTGGGAAACAGAGGTCGCTATTTATGTGCTTTTTTCCAAGGCGGGTGAACTTTTGAGAGTGTCCGTCTCTTTGTGTGCACTGCTGAGAACAAGTTGAAGCATGGAAAGGTCCTATTTTAAGCCTACGTTCTTTGCACTGTGAGAATAGAAGAGTATTCATGAATTGGCTATTTGTTGAGCAACAGACTGACGAAGCAGCGCATGGCTCTGTGAGTTTTGGCTCCAATATTGCTTTTCCCAGCATTGCTGTCATCTGTAGGTGTTGTTTGGGTATTTTAAACAGCTCTGGGATTGTATTTGAATTTTCCACCGATGCAGTACCATTAAGCTCATTTAGGTGGTGTGTTTGCTAAATGGCATTCCATTTGTGAAGGGCTTGACCTTTTAGTGAGTCAAGAGAGAATTGAAAATGAAAAGGAGTAGCTGCAAAAGTAGTTTTTACAGCCATACAGGAAATAAGCGGCAAATAACACTGGTGAAATTAGTTTTAAAGAGCTAATATACTTATTTTAAATCCATCTGGCTTATTATGAGACGGACTGAAAAATATTTTTATCTGTTGCGAATTTTGTCTATTTAAATACTTAACATCAGTCTTCTGTGATTGACAGGTATTTTGTGACTCACCTAATGGGAGCAGATGTCAACAACATTGTGAAATGTCAGAAACTCACAGATGACCACGTGCAGTTCCTTATATATCAAATCCTCCGAGGATTAAAGGTGAGGCTATTCCCTTTTTTTTTGGCAAATGGTACTTAATAACATTTTTTGGATACAGTTAGGTACAAATCTGATCATTTTTAATCTCCTAAATTATAAAGAAACATTATAATCTTGAAATATCTTCTGATTAGCTTGAAAACTTGGCTATAAAACCTAAACATTTCACTATGTCGTGTTGTGAAATAGCAGGTTTTTCCCTGCTGCTTGGTTTGGGCACCCTTCTAGCTGCTCTGTGCCACAATGACATGTTTCCACTGAGCTGTAACCTCTTGGGCTGAAAAAAACTAGGTCAACAAAAAAATGTCAGATAAAAGTCACAGCCTAACCTGAGTCCTTTATTACAGAGCATCCTGCTGGGCTTGCTTGGGAGAAGGGATTGCATTGAAGTGATGACCTGATGCAATCTGCTGGTTTTTTATATACATACACAGGGTTCTTATATGTGTTTGAAATTCTTTAATTTTACTGTGGTATTGTCAAGGTTTTGAAAATGCTTGATATTGAATTTGGTTATAACACAATATTAGGGCTGCATGATTCTGGATAAAATGAGAATCTCGATTTTTTTTTTTTTTTTTTTTTGCTTAGGATTGAGATCACGATTTTCTCACGATTCTTTTCCAACATAAATATTTATTGCACTTATTACCTGCACATCAACTTCGTCACAGCTGACACTGACCATAAAAACAATAAATGCCTCTCTTGTCTTCTATTACGTACACAACCTTTAAATAATTTTAACAGTAATAACAATTTTGAACTTTGTCATTTGAGGGAGAAAGAGGAGCGCTTGTTTCCATGCAGATTATGTCCCGGATCAAATGCGGTACAATCGTCATCTTCTTTTTTAAAGAATTGTTGTCATTTGGGAATGAGATTGCATACAAGTCTGAATTGAGATCATGACTTTTTAACGATTAATTGTGCAGCCCTACACAATAGCATCAACTTTTATAGGATAATGAAGGGAAAATATAGTGTTCACTGCCTGTATTGCTCATGCATGTGAATTGTTGCAGTTCTGACGTGGGAAATTTCTAGAACTCAACAGAAAAATGCTTGAAAATGGTTTAAATTAGGTTTTTGGCAACGATGTAGGAACAGTGCATTTGTAGGTCAAATTTGACTGACATTAGATCATTTACTTCATCTTAATTTTTTACAGTTAAATTAAATGTACTGTATTCAATTGGCTTGAATCTGGTACTGATATAAATTGGACACTTTGAGCACTTTGAGATAACTTTTATTGAGAACTAATGCTATGTAAACAAACTAAAATGAACTGAATTCAAAATGTTTTGCTCCCTGAAACCCCAAAAATGCATGAAGATGAGAAACGGCTAAATCAGTAATAGAAATGTAAATATGGAATTTGCTCAATTTAATAATATGCCAGTAAATTCTATTAAGATTGAATCAATGATTTTTTAACAACTTTATTTATCCCCCTTTATTATATTATCAGTTTATGTTTGAATAAAGTTACGCCGACTCATTTCTAAACATTATCATGACTGTTCGTCTTTATGATTTCTGCTGATGGCTTCTGTTTGTTGCAGGTCCAACCAGTCCCTCGGGTTGTTAACTTTTCCACTTCCAATGCTTTTGTTGTTTCTATCGGCGTCTTTGTGGCCGAGAGTTTAGTTTCACTGCTTTGTTTTATGCGTGCATTCCAAAGTGCATCCTATCTCACTGTTTGCCGTGTTAAGCTTTGAGCTGATGTTGACTAAAGCTTTTCCTTCTGTTTCTCTCTGACTCCCCTGGTGAAACGATAAGATGTTATTTTGTTTTGTTTAATAACTAAAGTTAGGCACCACCAAGTTGGAAGGGTGTAATGAACAGTTTTTACTGTGCTGTATCAAAATACTTTCAAAGATGCAGAATACATTTTTTAAGATGCAAAATAGAATAATGACAAAGAAATCTTCAAAAATAAAATAGAAGGGCTTGTGTCTATTAATTGCGCACCATGCTTTTACTAAAATCTCCTTTTTGCAGGTTAGTAAAGGCATAATGGCCTTTTCCCAGATTTTAGGATTAGTTTTTTATTTTTAAATTCATTAAACAAATAAAAGACTCATTGAGATCAAGATCTCTTTTGCAAGGGTGACCTGGCCAAGAAAGGCAACGGCGAACATCATGGTAGACGAGATGGATGGACAACCAAAAAAAAAACATTTAGAGAATATTAAGTGCAAGCAATTTGACAAATAATGTGCAGGAGTTATCACAACAGTGATTATATAAAATTTCAAAACTACAATGATTAAAATTGAAATAATTGAAATCAATATATATTGCACACCCCTCATTGTAAGGTGTAACAGCTTTCAGTTCTCTGAAGAAAAGTGCAAAAATGGGTATGAACCAAGCCAATAAGAGTCTTGTAAACCAGTCATTCAGTGAGCAGACCAGCTTTAGCATACAGTCCACAGTGGTGAGTCAGGAAGCTACGACCGGTGATAAATCTCAGAGCATTCCAGCATTTAAAACCAATTTGAATTTTTAAAGATAAGTCTGCACTGCATCAACAGCAGACTGCAGAAATTTAAATGCCTGTTCGAGTTAATGTGGACAGCAACAGCAATAAATGACAGAATTATCTGCATTGGTAGGAGGAATTTGACACATTTGTGCTGCTGCTACAATCTCACTGCAGTATGAGAGGCAGCGGATGTCGCTGGTACAGTAGAGAAACTTAAGGACAGCAGCAGCTGCAGCTCATCACTGTGTAGTGATGAGCTGCACAGGCAGTATCGTGCTGACTTGCGATGGCTACTTGGAATTAGTGAAAGGACCAGAAAGATGCTGCTTGCAGGCCAGATCCGGAACAGGTTATTCAACCACTGAATCAGGTGTGTTGGAGCAAGAAAACGACTGACACATGCTGGATACCAGCCCTCGAGAACCAGGATTTAGATGCCACAGAGTTTGAGGATCAGCAATTAAGCCAGCTGCAGATCTCGCAGCATTCCAAACTTTCTTGGGAACATTGTATATAAATACTGATAACTGTTTTGCTACTTTCTGAAAGTCTCTTATTGTAAGCAGAGTGGACAAACATAAAATTGGTTATAAATTTCTTATCTGATTTTTTTTTTTTTTTTTTTTTTTTTTAATAGAGAAAATGTTTAGGTCTTTTAGTTGTCTGAGGTGAGATGAATCTTTGATTTAGTCATTCTGCCTCGTTGCTTCTGACTATTTTGTTGTTGATCAGTCCAGACTGATGTAAACTCCTCTGTTTCTCTGCAGTACATCCACTCAGCAGACATCATTCACAGAGTGAGTATGGTCTTTGTTGTTTGACAATTGTCACTTTGTATTTGCTCTCAATACAGAGAAAGTGTGAGTCATGGTTAAGGTCGGAGCTGGTTTTTTGCAAAAAAATTTTAAAACGCTGTAAAAGACTTTGTTATAAATGTTATGATTTATTTCTTAAGATGAAAACTAAACTTAAACTTTTTATTATTTTACTATTTTACACCTGATGCTTTCCTCCTGCAGGATTTGAAACCAAGTAATCTGGCAGTGAATGAGGACTGTGAGCTGAAGGTCGGTGAACTAATTCTAAACATGATTTTCTTCAGTTGTGAATATTTTGGTACCAGTGCTGGTTTTCTTAAAACTTAAATATCACTCAGATCCTGGACTTTGGCTTGGCGCGGCACACTGATGATGAGATGACCGGCTATGTGGCCACTCGCTGGTACCGTGCACCTGAGATCATGTTGAACTGGATGCATTACAATGTGACAGGTAGGTTACATTTAAAAAAAACTCTTTTGATGTCTTTGCATTTCTGTTTAATAATAAAAATTTTAAAAATGTTTGCTTGTTGAGTGAATTTTCATGTGTGTGTGTCCTTTCTGTGTATTTCAGTGGATATTTGGTCAGTGGGGTGTATCATGGCAGAACTTCTCACTGGAAGGCCTCTGTTTCCTGGCACAGATCGTATCCTTTTCATTTGAGTTCAGAATCTGCAGAGCTTCAAAAGCTACTGAGCTTCTGTTCCACAAACTCGACAACAAATTGAACAGGTTAAGCAGATATTGATGCTGCTGTTTTGTTTTTTTCTTTTCTGTCTTCTCATGAAAACCTGCTCATGTCTTCCAACTTGGTGCTGCCTGAAGCGTTTTCATTTGAAAAATGTAACGAGGACAGTACATGTTTCCAATCTTAACCTTTACAGTAATATTTTCACTTCTATCCTACCAGTAAGCTTCACTGGCTGGGGGCCATGTCCTCGTTGTGCTTCTGTCAGGTTTTGTACGAGCCTGCGAGTTGTGTCTGTTCTTACACTTGTCTCCATCTTCCTCTCCTGCTGGCAGTGTTTTCAGGTTAATGTCTGAACTTGTGTTCCAATGTCTGTTCTTGTGAAACAGCGTCGCTATAAATTCACTCTCTCTTCTCCACTGACTACGTTTCAAATACTTTGTCGTCCCTGTGTGAAGTCCAATCTAAATGAAACTCAATGTCAAACATTTTTATTTTAAGTGATGCAAGTTGAGCAATGAGGTCAGTATAACATTCCCCTCATCCATCTGGTCTTCCTTTACCGTCTGCTGGTAGACATTGATCAGTTGAAGTTAATCATGATGCTCGTCGGAACACCAGGGCAGGAGCTCTTGCAGAAAATCTCTTCAGAGTCTGTGAGTTCACAAAGCTGTGCACAGTTTTCTTCTTTTGCTCCAAACTTGACACTTTGCTGTGCAACAACCTAATGGGTCTGATCTGGCATGATTTCCACCTTTCAGGCTTGTGGGTCTGAGACTTGCTCACTGCCTCTCTGAATGAATGAAGTGTTTGCTGTTATTCTAATTACTTTTGTCACGTTGTCTTCTAAAGCTTGAAGTTTGTTCCTCATCTCAGCATTGTAGTGCACCAAGAGTTGGGTCACATAATGTTGGGTTGATGAAATCAACTCTGCTCTGTTGCTGTACTCCCCTTGACACAAGCTTTGTAGATATAAACCAGCTTCAGCAGATAATGCGTCTGACAGGAACGCCCCCAGCAACTCTAATAAACAGGATGCCCAGCCACGAGGTGAGAAGGACCCACAGCTGCTGTCTTTAGATGGAACACGGGGCAGGCTGCTCTGCTCCTTGCAGCAATATTTTGGATTGAGTTGTCGTTTGCTGCTTTTACTCGTATGTAAACTGCTTGTTGACTGTAAAATGAGAAGCGCTAGCATTCATAGGGTGACCGTAACCAGCATTTGACTCAAGACTGAACTAAAGTCACTCTAAATTTGGCTTTAGTGATGCGACAGTGACACGTTTAATTGCCATGCTTAATCAAAGGATGTCTTTTATCCCCACAAGCATGACCTGAAGCTGAAATTTTCTAACTTTATTACTGCAGTTGTTTGGTGTTTGACATGCTTGCAGCAGTGCTGATTTTGTGGTAAAACTAAAGACTTTCTACAATAAGCTCACTGTTTGGATACTGTAGAATCAGAATTTCTGTTTTTAAGAAGAATTTCTCTGTGAGCTTCTTTCTGCTTTCCTTCATACTTTTACTTCTCAATATATGTTTGCATATTATTTTCTCTCCAAGAAATTGATGGAGAAAAGTTTAGTCTTTTTATTGCATTTTACTTGATTTGAGTAATTTAGAAACTTTAAGTCTTGAAAAACTTTCAAAACAAAACAAATTTGAAGCATATTTCTGTGTAAAAATAATTAACATCCAATCCAGTAATGTTCAGTCCTGTTCCTCGAGGGCTGGTGTCCAGCATGTTTTAGAGGTTTCTGATTTAACACACCTGATTTTACTCACTGAGTGATTAAAGGTCTTCTGCAGAGCTTGATGACATGCAGAACAGGTGATTCAACCATTGACTCAGGTGTGTTGGAGCAAGGAAAAAGCTGAAACATGTTGGATACCGGCCCTTGAGGACCAAGATTGGACATCACTGATCTAAGGCATTATTACCGAGCCCGTCTGGTGACATTGACAGAAAAATAAATAACTCGTGGCCATGCATCAGTAATGCAAGGGTACGAGATAGTTAAGTCATGGGCACGAGTTACTAATGCGTGGGAACGAGATGTTCATGACCGTATTTGTGGAAGAACACCTTTATGCTTGTAGCACATTACATGTATGAATGATGGATCATGTTGGTTTAATTTCATTTTATTTCAGCCTCTGAATAAACTACAATGATATCATGCGATCTCTTGCAGTCAAACATCATGTGGTGATAAGTTGGGGTGACCGAACGCCCTCTCCTCAAACATGTCCTCTTTTCACGTTTTGCCTGGAGCGTCCGGGGGGGTTTCAGAGATCAATGAAAATGTCCAGGTTTTATCGTTTTTCACTGGAAATAGGCATATACTCAAAGTAACGTGTGAATAAAGCAGTTCATGTTGCGTGTGACGTCCCTCTCTCAGACACAGCAAACAGTGTTTCTTCTGCTAAATGGCTTTAACTCTACTTAAGGTAGAGGTAAGCTTAACGGTATCAAAATGTTTCATGACTGAGCCCAATGTCCTCTTTTTCAAAAATCTGGTCACCCTGGATAAGTAAGGGTGCTGTCTCTACGTCCACGTTCCTTTGTGTTTGTAAAGAAAGGCCAGGGCTTGTTTCCGCGCGTTGGTAACCCGTGGCCACGACTTAACGATCTCGTTCCCTCGCATTACTAATGCATGACCACAAGTTATTTATTTTTCTGTCAATGTCACCAGACGGGCTTGGTACATTATAGATGATTTCCTGTTCAATTTTTTTGAGAAATAGCTTCTGCATCCTTCAGGACTGATGAACTGATGACTAGGCCGAGCTGCTGGCGATATTTATGCCTGTAAATACCATTTGGATTTTATGTAAATAACTGTAATACCTAATAGATGATGGTGTAAATGTTTATGAAACACACATTGCTGTAAAATTCAGGAGATTGGAGCAGTTTTAAGGTGGCAGCAGTACGCTTTGGTCTTGGCTGCGCTCTAACCAGCTGTTAGCTCATCAGTTCTGTTGAACCTAAATTCTATTTACTATCCACAACAGGTTGGTGATTATTGTAACTTTTACACAGAGACAAAATAATTGAAAAATCCCTTTTAAGGGCATTTACACAAAAGTAAATCTCAGTACAGAGCTATGTGTCAGTGTATAGAGACATTAACACTTTGTTTCATTAGTACATATTCAGGGTTGTGGGATGTTTTCTGGTCCCAGCTGCATTCAGACATGAATTTTTCTTGCAGCTGTAGGATTGTGTAGGTAATAAAAATGAACAGACCCCATGTGTTGCTGCAGGTTGCTGCTAGTTTGGTTTGACATTAGATTTTTTTGTACATGTATTTGTGATTTTTTTTTTCCCCCCAGGCCAGGAATTATATCAGCTCATTGCCAAATATGCCCAAAAGGAACTTTGCAGATGTATTTGTTGGGGCCAACCCACTAGGTAATATAAAAGAAAAACAAGTATTTTTTTCTTTCTTGAGTAGACAGACTATGATTGGTTTTGTTTACATTTCTTTTCCAGCTGTGGACCTTCTGGAGAAAATGCTGGTTCTGGATACAGACAAGCGGATAACTGCTGTTGAGGCTCTGGCTCACCCGTACTTTGCTCAGTACCACGACCCAGACGACGAGCCTGAGGCTGAGCCATTAGACCAGAGCTTTGAGAGCCGAGACCTGAAGATTGAAGAGTGGAGAAGTATGTCATTTTATGTATTCATAAAAAAAAAAGAATACTTTCATTCGTGGTTGTCAGGAATCTTAATGCCAATTTCAATTTCATGTTTTCTTGTTTGTTGTAGGATTAACGTATGAAGAGATGTGTAGGTTTGAGCTACCCGTCTTTGATGAGGATGACATGGAGTAATGAGTTGAGCCACCTGCTGCAACCACAGCCTTTTAGCATGTGCATTAGTAGTTAAACCCATATTACTGCCTTATACTGTCAAACGTTCTGTCGATATAAGAATGGAAGGTGGTAATGATCACCAATTTAAGAAAATCATTACCACCAAAGAAAAAACGAGAATTGGACCAGCTGTAAAAGTTGTTTTTAAGAACCACTAATGTTGCTGGAAAGTGTCACTTTTTTTGCCAATACCAGAAATAATTTTATATTTTTCAGATTTTTGAAAAAAAAAAAAGACTTGTCACTGTGACGATGAGATGCTTAAACACCTGGACCTATAGCTGTGCTGCTTTGTGTGTGTGTGTTTTTTTTTTTTTTAATTTTCTGTTCAGTAATTTATGAATAAGCTTTTGTCCGTTGAAAAAGGAATATGCTAATCTATCATACACCTGCTCAAGCTGTCTCACACAGCATTTGTTCACTTTTCTGTATTTGTTTAAATCACCTCTTCTCTTGTATTTATAAAGTTTTCAGGGGGTCAGTTTGAGACCGATGCAGATGAGATGTTTTAGCAATGACAGATTCAGGACATGTCTGGTCTTTGCAGTCACTGAATTGGAGCCCAAAAGTTACTTTTGTTAAAATGTTTTTCAAATCTCTTGCAGATTGCAGAGCCTCTACTAATTAAATATGCTCTTTAACAATGCATCTAGATGAAAAGTATTTGTGACCACATGCTAGGCCTCTCATGTTAAAATCTGTGCCATAATTTTTTGAAATATGAGTTTTGTTGTAGTTATACATCAATCAATGTTGGCATGTACATGAATAACATTTAGTGTCTACTAGTGTGTTGTTGGTTTACATACTTTGTGTTATGCTTTAACCTTTAAAAAAACTGATGAACTGCAAAGGAGGGGTTGGTATTTATACTGCTTGAAAGTGATATTTATAAGCAACAGATGGAAGATCCCTTAAAGAATTTTTGGTCCTGCAGATCAACTGCAATCTCCAGTCTTTTAACGAATAAAGACCTATTTTTAAGAGACTTGTATTCTTTATGTCCTTATTTCTAAATGGATTAGTCACACTATTGCTCTTTGTTTTCACAAATGTTGATTTGAAAACAACATTTTTGAGGAGGTTAGTATTCTTGACAGTTCCTATCTGCAGCCATTATAAACAAAAAGCTTTCAGAAAGCCTGGAGAAATAAACTTCAAGACAAATTTTAAATGAAAGACATGATTCCATAAACACTAAATATAAATAACTGATGTATCCATATATTTTGCACAGTACTGTATAATACATTTTAGGGTATTGTATAATTTTCATTCTCTGCAGATTTAGTAGAAAGATATAAATATAATCCATTAAATGATTTGATGGTCAGGCGCAAACGTCACTGTAGACGCTTCCCTTCAGCAGAGCGATCAATGCGCATGCGTGGACCATTTGCTCACTGGTGGAGAAGCTAAACTGCTAGGCTACGAATCCAGCCAACATGGAGAGGAAAGGTAAATCCTTACGCGACACAGCAGACAGTTTGAGCAAAGTTAGCCAATATATAGCTGATGGCACGACGTTTTTATAAATGTAATGTTTAGCCATGCTGCATTTACCGAGACCTACAGTTTTATTCACCGCGTCTGTCACGCACTGCGCCGGAGCGAGCTACGTTAGCTCTATAGACATTAGCTTTAGCTTCAGTGTCAGGATTAACGCAATACATTCAGCTTTCTAGTTCTCGCTATTTTAAATTTAAAGCACTGACTATGTAGTGTGTGTATATATAGTATGGTGACTGGGATTACTTAATGCCATACTGGTGTGTTGTATAGAAGCGGTTGCCTAGGTGTTTAGCTTAGTGATGTTACACCGGGGTTCTAGAGACAAGGAGACCCTATGTGTGCTGTAAATAAGATTTAAACCTTGTAGCCACAGAGGCCACACAATTTGATGTTTAACGACCTGTTTTATTGCCTGTTGTACATTTAATAGGAATATGCTCTATTATCTAGTTGGATTGGTTTCGTGTCTTTTTGTCTTGAGTGTCAGCTGCAAAAATAAAAAAAAACCAAACAATGGCAACATGTTTTGTCTGGTTTCTTTTCAGTTCTGGCACTCCAGGCCAGGAAAAAGAGGGCAAAGGCGAAAAAGACCAACAAGAAGTGAGTCTGCTATCCATTTAAGACTGCATATTCTATTATATTGTGCAGGATGGTGTGTTGCGTGTCAGCTGTGTTGGGAGTTGGTTCTATGTTTCACACATTTGCTGACACCCAAGTAGTTCAGATGGTTGGAAGGAAATTTTTGACAAGAGCTTTAAGTGCATGCTTGCACTGTAGTGTATGCATGATGTGCATGCGTGGACTGATTAACACATCTACAAGAGCTGATAAATCTCACTGGGAGGTCTTTAATTGCCTTCTGGGTTTTACATGGTGTCTAAATAACTGAAGGGTCATTACAAGACATTAGATATTTATTTTATTTAAACAATCTTCAGATACAGTGCATACTGTTCTTTGAAGCAGTGCTCGACTGCAATAATTGTTTGAAGTAAACGCAACATTTAAAATGGCAAATAAACAGTCAAACCACTGATTCTTAAAACAGATAGTTTGGTGTACTTAATCTACTAATCATGCCATGACCAGTGGCATCCTCCAGAGTGTTATGTAACAGCCTGTGCTATATTTAAAACTAGAGAATGGAGAAGCCCACATCAGCCTGCCGAAGCATGGTGTTTCACAGAAAATGGCACTCTTGGAAATACTCACACCCTGTCAGTGTTATTGTCATGGCTCAAACTGCCACATCCATTTGGCATTCTAATTATGTGAGACAGTAATAATAATTAAAATTTCAAACTGTACCGTTACATGATGCAGTCATAATGAGCTGTACATGCACAGTGTGAAGCAATAAGAGTCTTGGTTGCACTGAGGACATTTTAACAAGCTGATTTTGATCATTTATCTGGATAAATGTCAATGTGGGATTCTCAGGATAAAAATACTGAATGAAGTACCGGTAAGTACTGAGGCATGCAACTACCTTCACACACAATGTCATGACTTTACAACAAGGTTATTATAGTTAAAGCGGCACTCCGGAGGATTTCATCAGGAGAGCAGCTTTTGAATCTAGTGTCCAAAGGCTCCTCCTCAAAACATCTCGACACGCGCGTCCGGTCGCATGTGCGCGCGGCGCATATACTTTGGACATGAGCTGTACAGCTCAATGTGTAGGGTTTAATCACTCACAGTTCACAATCTTATTCCAACAACACTACGAGGGTCTGATGAGCCCTCTCTGTCCCTGCTGCTTCTGATATTAGCTCTGTTAGCAGAGAGCTGCTGCTGGACTCTGAAGCTGAACTTGACTCGGCCCTGGATGAACTTTCTGACCAAAATAAACGCATAATCCTGTCAAGCCTTGCCATTCTGTGAGGTGAAAGGTTTAAAAATAAAAATAAATCCATATTTAGCTGGGGAATGGGTAGGTTTTTAGTAGAAATGTGCCGTGAGTCCTCAGTGAACGGCTGAGACGGCAGAGAAACACACGGAGCATCCTGTACGACAGCGCCCCCTACTGGTACAGGTTTGGTCGATGCGCGTGCATGTTGAGAGAATGCAGACATTTGAATTTCATTGGCTGAAAAATGTCGGCGGCAAGAAATAATGGAAAGGGGTCTCTAGGAGGAAGGAGGGTCTTCATCAGAATGACAGATGTTGTGGAACTCAACCCATAGATCATAGTTTAGACCTGAAATATCATTTAAAACATTTAGAAAACTTTGATACAGAGAAAAATGCTCCAGAGAGCCGCCTTAACTAAAACTAACGAAATAACGAAAACTAGAATTAAAAAACCATTTTCGTTAACTGAAATAAAAATAAAAACTAAAATTAAACAAAAAAACTGAAACTAACTAAAACTAATGAGTGTTAACAAAACTAACTGAATTAATAGAGAAAATCAGCTTAGTTTTAGTTTTTTATGTCTTTCCAATAGGGTTTATTTTTTTACTTTTTATTTACTTTTTTGCAGTGCACAACCGCGCGTGCCACAGCATCATCTCATCTGTCAACAGCGAGGGTCATGTCAGAGACGAATTTGGGATTACTTTGAATATAACTGTGTTTTTAGATAAAAGCAGTGTCTTGTAGTAGAACGAGATCAAATATGTGGAACATTTCTTGAGGAGAAAAACTCCACAGATCTGAAAGTGAACTTAAAAAGCTCTCACAACACGGCTAACCTAGCTTACATGGAGAAGGTAAAGGAGTTCCTCCCTCCGCCTCTGGATCACAAGGTAAACCAGGTAGGGCTGGGCGATATGGCAAAAATAGAATATCACGATTTTTAAATTGTATTATCACGATCTCGATTTTATCATGATTTTTAAAAAATTATCAGCATAACTAAAATTACATATTTAAAAAGAGAAACATTGAATAAATAAACATATTTATTAAAATTAAGAACAGTCACCAGTGCAACATGTAAACATTTACATGTTAGGCTTATATTTACACATTAAAACCTTTTAAAATATGAAATAACTGATTTTAATTGTGATTATTATATAAACTCACCACTCGCAAGATGTAACCTGTGGCCAAAGCATGGCTGTGGTGTCCAGCCATTCAGATCCAGAATGAATGTTCACCATGTTAGAGTCATAGAGGTCATGTTTTCTTCTTCTGGTTCCACATCTCTAGAACCTCTCTCAGTCCTGCTGTGATCATGTGCTCTCCTGTGTGGTCCTCCAGAAAGGTTGTTTGCAGTGTTGCACTTTGCAGCTCCCAGTTGTTGAGGAAATGAATGGTTACACTCAAATACGACTCAGATGTGCGACTGGACCAGAGATCGCTTGTGGAAGCAAAGAACTCCACATTCTTAATATTTAATGCAACTCTCTCTGGATTCAGCGGACATGCGCAGGATCGCGGTGTTTGAAAAAAAAAACTTGCAGGCAGCTGGGCAACTCGTAGCGCGGATCCAATACTTTTACGCTCAGGACACAAGTGTTTAACCAAGTGGAACGTTACCGCATCAGTCACGCTGTTCCATCGTTTGCTGTCTCTGCCGTGGGGAGTGAGTTTTGTGATGCCTCTGTTAGCGTTTAATGCTTGGAAGCACAGGCTTTTAGCTTTAGCTGCTCTTGAGGTGTTGCCATCACTTGCCTTGACGCTCTCCTTGCAAATTATTTTAATTTGCTCTTTGTCGTCTGGTGAAAAGCCAAAGCAGTTCCATATAATGGAGGACGAGTTTCTCTTCGGAACCAAATCCTCATATTCGCTCTCGGCCGCCGCCATGTTTGTTGTTGTTAGGTTGTACACACGTGAAGGGGGGCGGGCTAATATCACCAGGAATCACTCTGATTGGTTTAACGTTAAACAAAGGTGTGATAACGTCCTTCGCTTCTCCGCTGTGTATTACATTTCACGGCCGTTTCGTGAGGCTTTCACGGCCGGTGGGAAAAATGGATGAATCATGATAAAACGATCTCCCAAAAATGACAGATCGTTAGACACGTAGATCGTTAAACGGTCTAAAATCGTCATATCGCCCGGCCCTAAAACCAGGTAAAGTAGCGATTATATTGAGTGGCTCAGGTACAATTACGGTCATTAATTCATGGGCGTAGATTTGGCATGGACGGAGGCGATCGTGTCTCCAGAAATCACTGAAATGTCCCCACCAATAATTCTATTCAAGGGTGCAGACATAGCGCTGCATCTCCAGTAGTAAAACGTTCAGCCCAGCAGACCAGCTGCTGCGCTGCTGTGTGTGGAGTCCAGCAGATGGACCTGAGTCCAGCAGATGGACCTGAGTCCAGCAGACGGACCTGAGTCCAGCAGACGGACCTGAGTCCAGCAGACGGACCTGAGTCCAGCAGGTCGGAGGAAAAAAAAAACGTAAAAAAACGGATACGCCGGTTTAAACGCGCTGTGAATCGCAACGCACGGTGACGTAAATTACATGGATCATGTTTTAAATGCACTGTGGAGTAAATGACGTGTGGTGGTGTTTTTTACATATTTTATCACCAGGAGGCTGTTTTATTAAGTCTCAGCCACTACTTTTAAAGACATTTTATCCAATCAGAGCCCTGCAGGGCAGCAGAAGATCCCAGACTGTTTCCTCAATGACAGAAAACACTAAACTTGAGGATTTAAACCTAACGGGGACCTGGAGCTGTTACCCACAGAGCAGGTCTGGTTCTGGGTCTCTATCGTCGTCAAAACTCCTAAAATACTCCTGGAACCAGCTACTGGGACCCAGAACCAGGACCAAAGGGACCTGGGGCTGATACCCAAGGAGGTCTGGTTCTGGGTCAAACTGACAGGATCAGAACAGGTTTATATGCACTGATCCAAATCTGCACTTTAAATATTTCCTGTCGCAGCGTGCGCTCGAACCCCCCAAAAACCTGGTGCACGTCTCATCCTGGTCCCCAATGTCAAGAGCAAATCTACACCATTGAATTCATATTTGTTACTTTTCCATATTCCTTTGATCCTTAACTGAATGTATGGTAGCTCACTTGTTCAAAATAATACATTTATGATTTTCTGTCATTTTGTTGAACACAACAATTTATTTCACTGTGTATCCGTCTTGTCCCTGTACAAAAGACTAAAACTAAAGGCCTAGTCTTACTCCACGAGAAGAAAGAAATTTGTTCTCGCTGGGGAGCGCCGAGAACAAGAAAAAAGTTTGTTTCGGCAGGAATCATTCATTCTCCCCGAGAACTCAGCTGTTGAACTGCTTCAGCGATGTGTCAAACGGGTGTGCATATCAGGTGTGTGTGTGTGTTCAGGGGAGGGTGTGTGTGTGCAGTTTAAAACGATTTGTCCTCACTACTTGAGGAGGCATACGGGTCTACGGCGAAAACTCTCGCAGCCTGCCCTGGTCCGCCTAGCGCGGGTCGGTCCAGACCGTGACTCAGACTCCTCGGGTCTGTTGGCACAAAGTAGCACAGCAGGCGCCGGAGAAAAACGTCAACCGCTACCCGCAAAACTATGCTCATCCTCCTTTTCTGACCAATCACAGCAGTTGTTCTCGGACATCCTGCTGAAAAAAGTTTGTCCCAGCTGATGTGCACAAGAACAAGCCCTTAGCGCTGCCGAACAAAGTTCTTTCTTCTCGTGGAGTATGAATAGGCCTTAATACTGAAACTAATAAAAACTAAACTGAAACTAAGCGTTTTCAAAAAATAAAAACTAACTAAAACTAGCAAACAAATGGTAAAAACTAATTAAAACTAACTAGAATTAAAAATTTGAAACAAAAGCTAAACTAAAATAAAAACTAATGAAAAATGCAAAACTATTATAACCTTGCTTTACAACCCAATTTTATTTGACTGGTCTCAGCTTTACTGGTCTCGATTGGAAAAAGTCTTACTCTCTTTTGCAAATGAATGTGAATCTTTGTTAATTTTTTATTGTCATTAAAGAGCATGCTAGGTACTGGAGAATGAAATGTGTTTCTGCAACTGATAATGCCACTCATCACTGCAAGTGCAGCAAAATACTCATAAGTAAATGCCAGTGTTTGTTATTTGTTGGATGTCACCTAAACTTAATCATACTAAGTCTGTGATTGTTTGACCCTCTTACATACTGTTAATGTTTGAATACAAGCACTTAATGATTATCTGTCTGATTTGACTTCTAATGAAGCTATGACATGATATGACTTTAAGGACTTAAATGATTTACTTCAATTGATGTTCTCAACATCAGTACAGCTATTCTTTTTTTTTTTAATCTCATGTCCTGTCTGGCAGTATAGCAAACAGAATAGATGTCTGAGTGCCAGGAACGAGCCCAACAGTGTTGCTGTTCCAGGTGAGGCGTTACAGCCACTGCTATAATGCTCCACCTGACTTATATTTAAATATAACTTTGAAATAATCTTTATTAGAATTGATTTGATTTGAATCCCAATGGACACAGGTCTAGAAGTGGATTCTTCATGTCTCTTGTACTCTTCTCTTTCTCCCCCACCCTTCTTTTTCAGTGGGTTCAGTGGGTTTTTCATCGTTCAGAGTGATAATAATCTTTATTAGAATTGATTTGATTTGAATCCCAATGGACACAGAGACTGAAAAAGAAGGGTGGGGGAGAAAGAGAAGAGTACAAGAGACATGAAGAATCCACTTCTAGACCTGCAAATAAAGCACAAACAAGCAAACAAAACGGGGAGACACGCACATGCGGTCGCGTGCACACGGCGCATTACTTCGGTCTGTAAGCTGGGCATAAACTGTGCAACTCCTGCTCAAACTATGATTACATTGTAGGGTTTAATCACTCTCAGTTCACAAATCACGGTCCCACACTGTACGAGGCTCTGAGTCGTCTGTCCCTGCTGTGCTTCTGATACGTAGCTCTGTAGCAGCGAGCTGCTGCTGGATTCTGAAGCTGAACACGGAAAATGCTTGGTCCTGAATACGGTAAAAGTTTAATCTACCAGCTGTTTCCGGTTGTTGCTAAATGGCTCTAGCGCTGTCCAGTAGCATGTGAAGACAGGTTTGATTGACAACCGTTGGTCCCGCCCTTATGAATGAGTCGTTTCAGTGGACTGTGGCCAGACTATATATCTACATATATAGTCTGATTTACCAGGCTAGGAAGAAGGGGGTCTTCAGAAGAATAACAGATGTTGTGGAACTCAACCCATAGATCATAGTTTAGACCTGAAATATCATTTAAAACATTTAGAAAACTTTGATACATAGAAAAATGCTCCAGATAGCAGCTTTAATTTGGGACTCTGAGGCATAGACTACTATTTTTTGTGGTTCTCATATTTTAGATTAGATTTACTATAATGTAAAAGAAATTAAGAGGGGGGGGGGGGGAACGACTAACTTTAGCTGTTTGGTGAAACAGAGCGTTGAAATAAGTTCACTTACTGTCTGTGCTTTTCACTTCTCTTTGACGATGAGGTGTGGCAGCTGTCGTCTTTACGACCTTTCTAGTATTCACCATTTTGGCTTCAAGCTGTGAATCTGTGTTGATTTCAACAAATCTTAAAGCAAAATATTTAGGTCAAATATTAAAGTTAAACCAGATTCCTAAAGGCAACAACACAAGTCACATTTTAAATTACAAGGGTCATAACTCAAATGAACAAATTGCGACTGGCTTTAGGTTTATGAGTAATGTAAAGGCTGCTACTTCTATTTGATCCCATCGTACCATTCTTAAAATGACTCCATTAGTTCCCGTTAGGACTGGATTTGATTGATATTTTATTAATGTCTTTTTAAAAATACTAAACCAAATGTGCACCTTTTTTATATATATGATTTCTTTTTTTTAGCCTGCTTTACCTTTTCTTGAGTTCTATAAACACACCACTTCAAAGCATTTTCTTGCAATGCACTTGTTTAACAGTTTACTAGTTGGGTCTTATACCTTTTGAAATATTAAAATATGTTTTTAAACATTTTTAAATATGGATTTGTTATGGATATTTGTTTTATTTATCCACTTAATCTTTTTTTTCTTATGACTTGATCAGTGTGTAAAAAGCTGCTTGTGTATATCCACCTTTTGCATCTTAGAACCATTGTCTCTCTGCAGGTGTAAAGCCCATTGAGATGGGGTTTACATGTAATTTTGTTCAGCATAAACATTGTAACTCTTTACTTTTTGGTTTGTTTTTGAAACAATGACCTTTTCCTGTTATTGACATGTGAAGCTGTTTTTCTTAAGTAAGTAAGTAAAGTTTATTTATATAGCACCTTCCACAGAAAAAAAAATCACAAAGTGCTTCACAAAAACAGAACCAAACATGATCAAAAGAAAACAAATAAAATCAATAAAACAAACAAAAATATCATTACAAATCAAAATCATTAAACAACAACAAGAGAACATAAAAGTTATTTAAAAGCAGTTTTAAATATTTGGGTCTTCAGCTGCTTTTTAAAGGTTTTTAACCGTGTTCTTTAAATCTCAGCTTCTCTGATACTATTTTGTAAATGTTTTTAAGTAACAATGCATTGAACTTATAATTGGTGGTGCTCTAAAGCTGATTACAAAAACAAAGAAGTCTGTTCTTAATGAAGTCTGTCACATTTGTCCACCAGACAACCTACCAATGTTCGAGCCCGGCAGCAACCCCAACAGGAAACCTCGCCTCAGGAACCCGAGGAACCTGAGGAGATTCTCGGCTCTGATGATGAGGAGCAGGAGGACCCCAACGACTATTGCAAAGGTGCACAGTGGAAACTAATTACTCTGAGTAACCAAACAGAGCAATCTGATAAAAGCATAGCAAGAATTTTTAGGAAACAAGCATGCATAAAAATGAGTTGCATCAGTTTATTAGCTCAATTTAGGAAGTTAAAGTGTGAAGTGGAAATTTACATTGTCTTAAAGTTCCCTATGTTAATTTGCAATAAGCTATTAACACGTCTAATCAGTGATTTGTTTTCTTGCCGTTTAGGTGGCTACCACCATGTGAAAGTAGGAGACCTTTACAATGGGAAATACCATGTAATCCGTAAACTAGGCTGGGGACACTTCTCCACCGTGTGGCTTGCCTGGGACATCCAGTATGAGATAAAAACTTAACATATTCTTTCTGTGCTCTTTCCTTTGTTAGGCTCTTTGTTGTGTAACATTTGCTACCCATCTAATGTGTTCTGTTTTGCTATGATCTTGAATGTTACTTCCTGTTTGGAAACATCACATGCTTTGTGGTTACAGAGTGAAGAGGTTTGTTGCTATGAAAGTGGTGAAGAGTGCAGAACACTACACAGAAACAGCAGTGGACGAGATCAAACTACTCAAATCTGTGAGTTGCTGGATTAACATGTACAGTAAATTTACAACAACAAATATATACCAGTGATGTTACTGATTACCTTGGTTCATAAAAGAATCTTAAATTAATAGTCACCCTTATGTTTAAATAAACAGATTTTTGTTATTTATCAAACTGGGCTGTGCTTCAACCTTGATTTTTCTTTTTATAATCAAAATCTATTGTCTGTTATATTTTAAGTTAAAAAAAACATTGGATAAGGAAGCAACCTGGACCAACCACATAGGATCATTGGTGCAATTTGGTGCAGGCAAAACAGATTACTCTTTAAGCCATTTCACTCTTAGTATGCAACAACTTGCATCCATTCAAACATGTATGCTAAACCTGAACAAGGTATAATCATAATCAATGTACTTTAAAGGTGAATCCTGATTGTTTTGATCGTAGTGTGAATTGTCTTCCCGTTAGGTAAGAAACTCGGACCCAAACGATCCCAACCGTGAGATGGTGGTTCAGCTGCTGGACGACTTCAAAATCTCTGGTGTCAATGGAACTCGTATCCTTCACAGATAAATAATCCTAAAGCTTCCTGCTAATTTTTAGGACTAATAACAAAATATGGTGTGAAATACTGAACCATTTTCTTGGTTGTCAAGAGTAACAAAAAACGTAAACATCAGGTGATCGTGTTGTAAATGGAAACTTGTGTGACCCAAACAGACCTTTACATATAACAACACTCTGGCTGAGTAGGATTCTATGAATAATAGGGATAGCTGCAGCTGTAATAAGAGAGTCCCTCTCTTCAGTATAACCAGTGCTCCACCTCCTGTAGATGAATGACCATGTGCTCCTTAAATACTCGTCCTTTGTGAGTTTTCAGCTTGACTTAAAGTTTATTATCTTAACTGCTGATCTTCAGACGTCTGCATGGTGTTCGAGGTGTTGGGGCATCACTTATTAAAATGGATAATAAAGTCCAATTACCAAGGGCTGCCGCAGCCTTGTGTGAAGAGCATCATTAGACAGGTAACATGAGATCCACAGTCTCACCTTTTCAAAGCTGATGACTCATTATGAAGGTTCAGTTGTTGCTTACAATAGTGAGAGAGCTATATAGCCTCCAGGCTGTGTGAAAGGTGGAAACCAGTCAGGACAGAACTCTTTATTATAGCTGATCATGCAAACAGTAAGGCAGTCTTGTCACGCAACCTGATGGCGATGGTGTTTTCAAGGAAGTGATCTTGGCTTTGGTGGAACAAATAACTCGATCAGCTCTGATAGAAGTTTAACTATTTATGCTTATAAAGATATTTAATGGCAATTTATAACATTACTCTTTAAACAGTTTATTTTGCTTACATTACTTTGACTGTCAGGTGTTTCTCTTACTGAAAACCATGGGGAAGTTTTTGTCTTTTTTTCTGTAAGAGTAATTGCACAAACCCTGACATATGCTAATGAACTTTTTCATAGCCATCAGTCATTTTTATCTTTAAAACTTTAAATGCCATGTTCCTTTTTTTCCTGCAGCATCATAAACTTTATTAGATGTTTTAGACAGCATTGCTACAGCCACACTGGAGCAGGAGATAATAGATTTAAAACACAGGTGCACTTAGAAATGCAAAGTGAGCAATTTGGCTCAGACGAAGTTCATCAGCATTGTGTGGATTGTGTTTGACTTTTACTTGAGTTGACAAAAATAAAACATCTAATCCATCACCCTGAAGGTTTACCTTTTCCAAACGAATAATAATCTTTTATTGATTTATTTTTGAGGTTCTTCAAGGCCTGGACTACCTGCACACAAAGTGTGAGATCATCCACACAGATATTAAACCAGAAAACATCCTGATGAGTGTTGATGAGCCTTACGTCCGAAAGCTTGCAGCTGAGGCCACAGAGTGGCAGCGAGCTGGGGCACCTCCGCCCTCCGGTTCAGCAAGTATGACCATCACACACATGTATGTGTATAAGCACAGCTTGGTAAAAGTTTGTACTCATTTAATTTTCCCTTTACAGTAAGCACAGCGCCAGCTCCAAAACAGGTACTTACATTTGATTGTTCATGTATTTCATAAAAGCCCACATTTACTTCTGCAACTCACACCCATCTGCTTTTTATTTTCATTTTTACATTTGCTTTAGACTGTGAAAATGTCCAAGAACAAGAAGAAGAAGTTAAAAAAGAAACAAAAGCGTCAAGCAGAGTTGCTGGAGAAGTGCATCATGGACTTGGAGGAGATGGAAAAGACCACAGAGACGCGAGAGGATGATGAGGACGACGGGGACGATAAGGACCCTCAGTCCCCAAAGGGACGAGCTTGTGCTCCTCTCAGACAGGTGTCGCTTCAGGAGCTAGAAAACGAGGAAAGAGTGGGTAAGAACATCAGATGATTTGTATGAAGAGATGTAAATATTTAGAATTTTATTTTACTGGTACAAATTCCAATACTGCTTATTGATATACATTCCAGTTTTAATGATACTCTTGAAAAGCAAACATTTGGTTTTATTTTTACTTTGTCAGGATTAAGGATTAAGAATGCTGTAGTAGATGCTTTTCAGTTCAGATTTATAAGATGTGTTTATGTTACACCACTCCAGGACGACTTGGTGTAGTAAGAAAAACAGAATTTTATTGGATTACCACCAAAAATGTAGCAGCAGCAGCTTTTCAGAGCACGACGACGGACACCAACCGAAAAACTCTCGAGCCTGGAAAAAAACCTTAACGTCTCTCGTGTTCTCCTTCTACAAGTTCAGTTAAACTGCCTGGCAAGAACACATCCCTGCGGCGCTACACTGCCACCTGTCGGTGTGACGGAAGAACTACATCTTAAACATTTTCATTTTTACAATGAAATAACAGTAATAACCAAGTTTAATGCAAGGTTTCAAAGCAGTTTTAGCAATATACTTTAACAGTTGCTACATTTATAAGAGTGTATTTACATCACACTCTGGCACGCAAGTCTTTAATTTGTTTTGTTGCATCATGTTTTTTAGTGTTGGCGCTGAAAGCTTGGCCATGACTGTAGAACACAAAATGTAAACAAACATGCATCCGATGTATTATAAATTTCAATAACTGGTCCATTTCCTGGAGCCTATTAATGGTTAAGGACAGACTAATCCAAAACTAGTGTGTGTGTGTGTGTGTGTTTAATTTATTTCTATGGGTGTTTATTAAAGTTCAGCCACAGTACCAAGATGGCAGTAAAACCACCTCATTTGAAAATGTTCATCACTTCCTATCTTTCAGAGAGCCCTGTGAATACAGATAACGGAATGGGACCAGACGAGTTGCTGGAGACCAACTGTAATGGTCATGCAGAGGTGGATCAGAGGCAGACCAAGCGCAGGAACGAAGACCAACATAATGGCAATGCAGAGTCTCCAGACCAGCGACGCAAAGAGTCCCTCGTCTACCCTTTGTGTAACGGTGTGGATTCTACAGATTTCAGTGAGCCCTACACTGAAACTGAAGGCAGGGGGGCTCACAGCAGTGAAGTTACTGAGAGACATCTTCCTGTTGGGCTGGAGGACGGAGAGCTGGAACAAAGCATTTTGCAGGAGGAGGAAGAGGATGAGGAGACGGAGTGTCATTACAGAATCCAGGAAAACCTGAGAAACGGTCAGTCAGTTAAAATAAAAATGCGAGAGAAATATTGATTGTTAGGGCTATGCCTTATTAGATTTTAAATGATTTCTTACCTCTTTTATTTTTGTCTTCTCTGATTCAGGCAAGTTAACAGCAGGCTCCCTGCTGGTTAACCCTCTTGATCCAACCAACTCAGACAAGATCAAGGTCAAGATTGCAGACCTGGGCAATGCTTGCTGGGTGGTGAGTAGCTAGTGACCTGAGGGATTTCCTGATTAGGGATAAAAACATGCAGCTAGGGACAAACGGTGTTATCTATGTGCCAGTATATTAATCTTTTCTGTTGGCTTTAGTATAGTATTTAGCCCACCTCTTTTTATAATAAATACAGCTAACAAAATTAATGTCTTTTATTCTCATAAAATAATTTTCTAAATGAAACAGTCTCATTTGAAGATTTGGTTTATTTTCCATTGTTCTGTTCTCTCAGCACAAGCACTTTACAGAAGACATCCAGACACGACAGTACCGGTCTCTGGAGGTTCTCATTGGTGCTGGGTACAGCACACCAGCTGACATATGGAGCACAGCCTGCATGGTGAGACCCTGCTCTGATACCTGCTTATTAGATACAGTCAATGTGTTAACCAAAGGAGACGGTAAAGCAAAGCAATGGTCACAGATTTAAAATGAACATTTCAGGTTTGTTCATTTATTCACACCATCAACACTACATCATGCTGTTGGTATCCTGGGGCCATAATATATGTTTACTGCTATACTTTAAGATGAATAGTAAAATACTATAATCATATTTTTAACATTTAGAATGTTAACAGCAGTAAAACTTTGGCAGAAGCCCTACGATCAGTTTGAGGTTCTTATTATTTTTATCATTGTTTCTTCAGGCCTTTGAGCTCGCCACTGGTGACTACTTGTTTGAACCACATTCTGGAGAAGATTATTCCAGGGATGAAGGTATTGTTGTGTCTTTCTCTTCCTGTCCTCTCCTCTTTTCATCTACTTTTAACAATGCAGCATTATTGCTAACTGCTACTTGTTGCAGTTGAAATCAGGGCTTCACTGGTGAGCCATTTACTGTTGGTGGTAGATTTAAACTGTAGTTGTTTCTGTGAAATCCACTTTTATTATTGGCTTTGTGTTTTACTGTTGTACATTATTTTTACAACCACATATGTTTTTAAAAGTCTCACCCACTTTAAAAGTTCTGTCCCTATTGTGCATTTCACTGACAGCGTTGTTTACAGTAATTCCATTTAAATAAATTAGCTCATTCCTGGGTTTATTTCCTAACTCAACACTGGAAATGGGGTCATCTCTTCACTTCCTCGTTCATCTTTCTTCACATCATCACTAACCCACCATGCTTCCTCTAACATGTCTGCACACTCTTACGTCTGCATGCTGCTTTGCTTGAACTTTTTGTACTGCCTTGATTCTGCTCTGGTATTCAGGTATGCGTTGTCAAGCAGCTGCTAAACGTCGCTTTCTATTTACAGAACATTACATCATTAATGTGCTTGCTGTTAAATCATTGCTTTATTTGTTGTTCGATCTGTGTTATATTTTGTATCAGATTGTAAAATGTTTGAAGGCAGTTTTGAAATATTATGACTGACTGAATAATTTCATAAGTTAAACTGTCTTGCCAACATAAAGTAGTGCTTTCATATGTTTGCTTCTCATCATCATCATCATCATCCATTGTTCCTAATAAATTGTTTCATCACCTCCATCTCCTCTCATCTCCAAACTGTTTCCCCTTGACTCCCTCTCTTCTCCTTCCTCCTCTGATGTGCCTCATTTCCAGACCACCTTGCGCTCATGATTGAGTTGCTTGGTAAAATCCCTCGCCACTATGCGCTGAGTGGGAAATTCTCTCAGGAATACTTCACCAAGAGAGGTATGCTACCCCTCCGCCTGTGGCTCACTCTGGGAAAGATGGACAGGAAGATGAAGGATCCTGACGGTCTCCTCAACCAGCAGAGTTTATCTCTGCAGGCTGCTTGGCATCACAATAAACACACCAACCAATAACGGTCTCACTGTGAACAGAGCCATCAGACATCGATTCAAGTGTCAGTTGTTTTGCCAAAGACTTTCTGTGAGAGGCTTATCCTGTCATGGAGGGTACTCCAAACTGATGGATCCCTTTGAGGAGGTTCTCATGAATTTTTTTTTCCACTTCAGTGTGAGGTTAAACACACTTACTTGATTTACAAAAAAATTAACAGCGAAATAGTTTTTTCCCACACTATTTCTTATTATTTAAATCTAGCATGGTTTACAAACTTTTCATCTTAACTTATCAGGTAACAGTGGCAGAGACCTGTCTGTCATTGAAGTGTTTAATATCACAAATGATCTAACTGACCCAATCTTTTTTCGTCAAAAATATACATATTTTAAAACTTAATTTGATTTCTGGAGATCATCTCATTTCACAACCTCAACCTTTAGACCAGGGGTCAACTAAAAACCTGTGAGGGCCACATTTATTTTTCCAGGAGTTTTCGCGGGGGGCATGCTGGGTAGGCAGTGCTGAGCTAGTGCTCAAAGTAATGAGGCACATAGAACCTGATTTTAAAGGCAGAGAGCTGATGATGTTTAAACTGTTTGAAATATAAATGTAACTCGGTCTTCTTCTCAATGTGTCAACATTGAAAGGCTGAAAAAGGAAAGTTATAACCATTATAACTTTAGTAATCTCCTATCAGACACCGTAGCCTAGTGGTTAGTGACTCTGACTTCAGTGCAAGAGGGTCTGAGTTCAATCCCTGGCTCAGACCAGCTTTTCATTATATGTTTAAATGTTACTGTTAAAGGACAGGGCATGACCACGTGCACAATTACTCAGTCAGAAATAAACATAAAGTCAGGAAAACGCATGGTTCAGATAAATAAACAGTCGGGGAAACACGTGGGGGGGCCGGACACACGTGGGCCAGTTGCCAACCCCTGCTTTAGACCAACTGGTAACTAATGTGCACATAGGATGAAAATCTTAAGGTTATTTTTGAAAAAGTAAATGCAGTTTTACTTTTTAAAATAGAAAATCCATTTTAATAAGAGTTTTATATTCAAACTGACTTTATTATTGTAGTGTAATGAGTGAAAACTTTATGCTCTATAAGGTTGATAATGTTGCTAAGAGTTCATACTTACAAATCAGAAAGTTCATGTAAAAATTGATTTGTCATTTAAATATCTTCAACTCAAACAATTAAACTTGATGATTACTTTTAGTTTGAATATATTAGCAACTAATCTGCTTTGTTTGAACCATTTTTCTTTTGTACATGAAAACTTGTATATTGGGGAAAAAAGTATATACAGTAAAGGGAGATAAAAAAATAATCATGTCAGATTTGAATGGTTGACCACAAAGACTGTTATCATAGTACCCCTAAATCCAGTTTGAATTTCTCACTATTAATACAGGAGTTTGAGCTCCCAGACCCCTGATTCAGATTCTTTTTGATGGTCCTGTTGAGTCCGTTTCTGACAGACGTGCTGTCAGCTCCACCCTCGGCTCCTTCAGCCTTCCACCCATCACACCCAGAGTGGGCCCGTGTCTGAGACACATTCTGATCAATATGTTGTTTGTCTTCTCCTTTCCTACAACCCACTGCTGTGTAGATCATATAGCGCTGATCATTGAGCTGCTGGGGAGTGTTCCTCGCAAACTCATAATGACCGGCAAATATTCCAAGGATTTTTTCACCAAGAAAGGTAAAAACAAATGTGTCAGTGTCGAGATCAGAGTGATATTTGTCTAAGTGCTCATGTCCAGCATAACTATTCTAAACAGGTAAAGATGAAATCGTTGTTTTAAAATAGCAGGCGTTTGTTTTCATGTGTTGACTCTTCACTACTAGATAAAAGAACTCTTTGCCGTTTTCCTGACATCGCTGTTTGGTTTGTGTTCAGGTGATTTGAAACACATCACCAAGCTGAAGCCGTGGGCCCTGCTCGAGGTGCTGATAGAGAAGTATGAGTGGTCCCGTGAAGAAGCAGAGTGCTTCGCTGACTTCCTCCTCCCTATGCTGGAGCTGATCCCTGAGAAAAGAGCCACGGCTGCTGAGTGCTTGCGCCACCCCTGGCTCGCCCTCTAGTGGACACCTCCAGCCGTTGCACCTTTTCTTCCTCTACTTCCTCAAGAGACTGCAACAGATCACTTTCCACTTTGGGCATATCGAATGAATATTTATTTCTTTTTGTTTCATTGTTTTGCGTTTCTTATTGTTATTGAGCTGTTGCTTCGGTGTACGTTTGCTTTGTATTCGTTGGTTATTCTCTCGTGATTACATCAGGAATCCAGTGGGTTTAAAAAAACAAACATTTGTGGTCATGTTGGCTCCAGCTGCTGTTCTTTCTTCACCCAACCAAGCAAACCTGTCATTGTACTGCTAGTGACTCATCCTTGTTTGTTAACACTCCTGCACTAAAACTCCCCAACAAACCAAGGATATGTAGCTTTTTATTTCCGTCCCCTCAAAGGGGACTTGCTACTTTTTCCCCCCTTGTACCTTTTCGTCAGTGCTGTTTCTTTTTAAATGTATTATTTTATGTCATACCACACATGTAAGGTATACATTTTGTATTTGTAAAGTAGGCTTAGGAAGTTGCACACTGGGCTGACATTTACACTGACTGTGGTAAAGTTCATAGCATTTCTTCTAGGCTCTCTGGATTATTACTGACACTGTCATGAAGTAGGTCATATTTAGCTTAACAAACCTGTTGCCACCTGGTATTTAGTGGGTATTTAATAATAAATGAGATCTTTAATTCTCATGGGAGGCTGGCATTCTCACACACCTATTACAATTCAGGTATGTAGTGTTTAACGGTTTCAGGAAAACAAAAAATGTTAAGCCCAACTGAAAGGAAAAGAGAAAATAAACTGTATATATCTGTACCAAAGAGTTTGCCTTTATGTATATTACAGTTATGTACAGTTTTTAACAAATCTTATATCTTAGCTAAAAGGATTTAGCTGGGTAGCTGTGTTTTATTAAAGTATGGAAGATGTGTTTGAGCTCAGTTGTATGTGTGGCCAACTATTCAATAATGTCTGTTTTTAACCATAAAGTCGGTGAGACCTGGTGATGATATAAAGTTGTACCAACGCATATCAAAGTAAGCTGTTATCTGTGGAGACCCAAAACTCAAGACCATACACTTCATGTGAACCGATGAATACAAAATGTAAAACACACCATACAATAAAGCAGACCATCTTTCAGTACGTAAGGACTGTGAATTTATTTATTTGGTGACATAAAATGTGGAGAAAAAAAGTTGTTTTGAGACCATAAGAATTGTGCTACATCTTCATGATGCTGGGGTGATAAGTTCATGTGTTCAGCAGGGTTTTTCTGTAAAGAAAGTAAGAAAATGTCCATTAAAGATACTTTTCTGGAGTTAACTGACTCTGCTAATCTGTGCATTAGATAACATGAGAAAAACATTTTAGAGAAGTTGGAGTGAAACATGTTTTTTATCTGAAACAGTTTTAAGACAAATGGGACTTACCTGCAACTTGTTTATAAAACTTCCTTTAACTATTTAGCTGCTTAAACAGTTCAGTGTCATTTTTCTACTTTATTGTTTTATAAACCATAGAATATATTTAATCTGGACTACAGACATGTAAAACTTATTTTTCTCAAAGCTGGAATGCTGAATTCACTTTGGTGTCTTGCAGAAATTCAAAGTTCTTGCCTGATAAAGATCTGAATGGAAACATGTGTTGCTCCAAACTCTCACCGCTGCACTTACAGGCCCTTTGTAGAGGCAGGCTGACGAGATCAGAGAGAACTGGAATATTTCTGGATCTTGTTCATATGTTTTGAGTTTCTCATGAGTGATTCTTACAGTTTTTTCCCAAACATGCTTCAGTCTCTCCTAAAGATATCATTGGATACTTTGATGATTATTACTGTATAGATCATAAACATACCACCACTTTCATGAGCTGATTTTTGTAGTGAATAAGTATCAATAAACCAAATGCAGGTTATTCTGTTAAAGTTCCAAATGCTTCTCCATCTTTTTTAAACTCGTCAGCCTCTTTGTAAAGCTGATTCTATGTTTAGTCCTGTTACCAATTAACAGTTTGTGAGAGGTGTTTTATTGCCCCTCTTTTTAGCTGTACTTTGTTACCTGTTCTTTGCAGACATCAAATTCAAAATGAGCAAATCTCTTAAGCAGCATTATTTCTTACTGTTACAATTTTTTCTCCTTTTGAAGACTTTTCGTTGCACATCATCTAATTTCATGTTGGAAAAAACACAATTTTCTTAGTGATGAAAGCAGGAAAAGCATAACAGATGTATTTACCTGTGGCTAACTAAATGAAAAGCATCTGTTTTTGATGTCACCATCACTCGCCCGCTCCCTCAATCTGAAAGTCGTCTGGCAGGAGGCTGTCCTGTCGGTTGCCGAGGGTAAAGGACAGCAGAGCCAGCAGGACAGCGTCCAGGATGCTGATGATGGCCAGGATGTAGGCCCAGCGCACTGTGCAGTTTCCCAGGGCATATTTATCTGTCCTCTGGCCACACATCCTCTTCACCTCTTCAGAGTTCCAGCCATCTGGATAGATCATGCAGCCCATCACCATCAACACACCTGCAGTTAGAAAGACAGGATTGAAAGAAACATCATAATTTTGACTTATGATTTTTTTATCATTTAAGTGGAATTTCTGCAGGTTTTTTATTGACTTCTCTTGGCTCTGGTTTGGTTCTTGGATCAGTTAACAGCTCAGCAACACCTGATCAGATGACATGGAACTGATCCTCCATCAGAGGTGTCAGAGCTGATACCTGATCCTGATCAGTCAACCCATTCTGTTCATCACACATTTAAAAAACTACAAACTAAACATGGATGTGCAAAAGCTTCTCATCTTGACTTCATCATCATGATAATTATACTAAAGTTTGTAATTAGGGATAAATGTAAAGGTTTATCTTTACTGTGAAAAACATTTAACCCTTTATTCTATTAAAATAACAAAAAACAGAATTTACATGGATTTTCTGAGGTGATACATGTAGACTCAGTTATTTATTGAGATTTTAAAAAGTACAAAATAAATAATGTTTTGTCATTCCAGACTCAGCTGAGGGTGATTATTCCACTATACTTGCTGTTATTTCTAACTTAGTATAAAACTCCTACCCGCGGCCAGCTGCATCCACGCGCAGATCTTGTAGACGTTGGCGGCGTTGCAGAAGAAGAAGAGGGTGAAGCTGACCATGGTGCCCACCACCAGCAGCATGGACGACCCGACGAAGAACATGGCCGTCCTGAAGGCCGGAGACGGGATGGAGTTGAAGTCGAACACGCTTCCCTTGCAGGTGAGCTCCGAGGTGAGCGCGTTCCCGATGCAGTAGTGGAAGAGGCCGAAGTACCCGGCCTGCGGGGTGTTGACGCTGTCCCCGATCCAGTAGGGCTGGATGAACACCACCATGGTGATGACGGCGAAGATGATGGTGAACACGGCCCACATGACGCCGATGGCTCGGGAGTTCCTCACGTAGTTGGTGTGGTAGATTTTGGCGGCTTCCTGGGCTGGAAGCAGGTCCATGATGGAAGTTAACCCTCAAACTTTAAAATGTTCTGTGTGAGTGTGAGGGGCCGACTTATAGCACTCTGTTCATGTTCTCTCTCACACACACTCACTCACTCACTCACACACACACACACGGCTAAGAATCAGGATTCAGCACCTTGGACAGCACCTCAGCCCTTCACGTGGTGACGTCACTGAAAAGGGGGCGTGAAAACACCTGGTCACCTGCTGGAAGGCGCTGAGTCTCCTCTGTGTTTTTTCACTTCTTAGGTTGTTGTTTACAGGTGAAAATAAACCACATAAATTATAGGCAAGTCTCAGAAAATGATTCCCTTTAAGTCTGATGAGGTTCAACTACTGGCTGAGTTACTACTTAAAAGTATAAAATAACAAGATAAAGGTTACAAAACGAAAACATGTCTAATTATCACTCTAGGGTTGAAATGTTGAATTTGGGTTAATCTGATTGGCTAAAAGTATAATGGACTAAATTACTTTATGAACCTTTTAACCATCATGTCAGCTGCCTGAGCTCATTTTAATCTCTTTATCTTATTAAATGATTAAAAAGTTAACATTATTATCTGACATCAATACATTAATATCAACATTTTGATTTTAAATTCTTTATATGTGGCTTCCAGCTTAGTTTTTAATCCACAGTAATTCCTAAGAATTTATAGGTTTGTACTTGTTCAATTTCTTTACCCTCAATTTTAATTTTAATTTGATTATTAATTTTTCTGTTCCCAAATATAATATATTTTGTTTTTGTCAAATTCATTGAAAGTTTATTACAATCAAACCAACCTTTTAAAGCAGCCAGTTCTTTCTCCACTGTGCCCACAAGCTTATTTAGGTCATCACCAGAGCAGTAGAGGCTGGTGTCATCAGCATATAGCAAACACTTCACTTCATCCAGAACCTCACACACATCATTAATATAAATAATAAATAATTTAGGTCCCAATATGGAGCCTTGTGGGACTCCATGACTTATAAACTCCTTTTTTGATTCCACATTGTTTATGAGCACATACTGATCTCTATTGCTGAGATAACTTTCTACCCATGCATAGGCTGTGCCACGAATACCGTATCTATGAAACTTATGAAGGAGGAGTGTGTGGTCTATGACATCAAAGGCCTTACTTAAATCAATAAAGACACCCACGTTATTTTTATTTTCTTCTATTGCAGTGGTGATATCTTCAATTAAGGCCATGACCGCCATCAGGGCAGATCTATTAGATCGAAAGCCAAACTGTTCCCACCAAGGTCATTCTCACATCCACTCTCAAAGTGTTATAATGTGTTTCTTCTGTTATTTTATTCATTTTTTATCACATTTATAATGTGACTTTTAACGGGCTGAAGTCATGTGACTTGGTAAACACCCCCACAGTTCCCTAACCAACCATAGCTGTCCACAGGTCCACTAACTCATGTTCGATTGGTACACTTACAATCCTCTGATTGGTTATTAGGTTTATTAAAACTAGTTGAATCCACGTCAACCTTCAGTCAGACGATTTCCAAGCCTTCCTTCTGAGTCTTGAGCTGAACCAGAGAGATGCGGCCTTGTCTGAGCGGGTAAACATCCCCACAGGCCGATCCCCAGAGAGCAGACACCTCCAGTCTCTCCCTCACTACGGGGACGATCAGAAATGCTTTCAGCATGTCAACTGAAATGCCTCCCTTGCTGACCGAGACGTATCCACGGACTGTCCGGCGAAGTCCTCGGCGGCCACGCCTTCCAGGACCACCACTCCGAGTCTGGGGACTCCAGCCTCAGCTCGTCGAGAACCCCGACGCCTGCCAGATCTAGGAACTTCCACACTCAGTAAGCGAAACCCCACTTTCTGATCGAGAGGTTTGCTTTGATAAAGCTTAATTCTTCCACCCTAAATTAAGCCATCCAAATTCAAAGTAACTCAAAATAGCCCTAAATTGACTCTTAAAGTCACAACTAGGTTAACTACATTAACTAACTTCCCTAGTCATTAAAACATATGCTACGGTCCGTTAAAACCTCACAATTAAAACCATCTTTAAACATCCTCAACATGTTTAAGAATATTAATGTGTTTACTTCAAACTTCCAGAACTGTCTTATCTGTCTGTGTTCTTAGGTTTTACAAATTAAATGATTGTTCAATCTTCATCCTGTCTCAGTTTCACGTTATTAATAAGGTATTCAATTCACTGTACCATTTCAAAAGAACCTAAAGATACCTTCAATAAATATTAGCTATTATACAGAGTTAAATGACAGTCGATCACTTTTCATTATAATCCTTAAATGAGCTTCCATAATTATTAGAAGAGGGTGTGGCTAAAATAACTACTAGTTATTCCAAACGCTACATTTAGTACAGTTAATCTGTAAGGATCACCATTTCTTATGTTTTTAATATTTTGAAATATAAGATTAACTATAGTGTACAAATGTAGTGAGAACAAAAGGTTCTCCAAATATGTACCATTACTTAACACCTTTATTAGGTTTTTAATTATTAGATTTCATAGTGCACATGCCTTTTTTACACACACATTTCTGAAAAGCCACATGATGAACTTCAAGAGCTCATTATTACTGACTTCTTTCTGAAGTGTGCTGCTGATGCTTGAAGCTTAAAACAAAGACTTGAAAATATCAAATTTAATATTGTTCCAGCTGAGTCTTCTAATTCCAGCTCGGTTTATCTAAAAGCTGCTTGCAGCGACAACACAATAAAGAGGTTATGTGGATGAAAGAACAAAGGAAACCATGTGGTTTAAATTATAAAGTTCAGCTGCATCACAGAGTGACACATCTGGTGAGGCTTGGAACACTAAACACATACAATCTAAAGGCCCAAACACATTAAGTTGAACTAAAACAACTCATGTCTAACACTCAGAGCCAAAGCAGGAATCAGGTCCAACTCTGTGCTCTGTAGAGGAATGGTCATCTGTTCTGATTCCCCTCAGCAAGCTGCTAAGTCACCTCATCCAGCAGCTCCAACAGCATGTCTTTTGGAGCAGCTCCACTCTTTCATTTGTCTCCGCTGGTGCCATGTCCAGTTTGGGATAACGACTTTGGCTGGAGGCTGACAGGAGCATCCGGACAGAGCATGTCACCGTCTGCTTCTCAGGCTGCAGTCAGAGCTAACAAGGAGCTCCAGGGCCTGGGCACCTTATGAAGTCAAACAGGATTCAGGGATCCCTGATGACTCCCTGCAGCTCAGGAATCGATGGAGGAGGGAGCAGAGAGGGAAACACCAGCTCTGCCTCAAAGACTGGAAAAAAACGAGGATGTACAGAGCGGATAAAAAAAATACAAGACTAGCCAGATTTAATCTGAGGAGGAGAAATGTGCTACATCTTGTTTCACATCTGACTCTTATGAGGTGTAATATCTGATACATGTGTGACAGATTGAAAATAGATCACATTACAGCAGACAGCTCTTATAAATCCTGACACATAAATCCAGTTTAATGGTGAGTGAAAGTCGAGCCTGCAGATTTTCAAGAAAGAAACGATCTAGAAATGAAGAAATAATAAAATACTTAGGAACAAGTTAGTGTGAACAAGAAAAGTGAGAAGCTTCAATAAATAGTTACAGGTAAACACAAAGATAAAATCAATGCTATTAAAACCTCATAATAACATAAAATATAAACTTCTGTCCATGACTATGAAACAGAATATCTGCTCAAAAAATTAAGCATCAACTGGTTAATTTTGACAGATGTAGCGAAACCATTTTCCCTTTCAGGAGCTTCTTTAGGTTCTGATATTAGCACAGGATGGGTATTCACCTCTCAGCACCCTCAAGACAGCTGAGATTTTAGACACGTCATTAAATGAACGCAGCATTCCTCTTCCCTTCAGGAGACTGACATTGTTTACGTTGGGTTTGCCTTCCCTTCACGATGTGTCACTCTGAAGGATTTTAGCTGTATTTATGCTGAGAAGCACAGGAGGATGATTTTTTTGTTCAAACAAATTATTCTCTCCCTTCAGCAAATATCTAGCAGCAGAATTAAAGATGGTGGCAAATGGTACAAAAACCTGGAAATGGTCCAATCAGCACCCATCACACATATAAATGAAGTCAGTAAATGCAGGACCCAATTGTAGGAGGATGGAGGCAGGAACAGGTGAGGTGAAACAAAAAAAAAAACAGCTTTACTGCTGGCTGGACAGAGCTCAGGGAGACAAAGGACAAACAAGGCCAGGGATACAACACGAGGAACCAGAGAGTGACTGAACTAAACAGCATATATAGGGAGGGAGGTGATCAGGGAGACGAGACACACCTGTGGAGGATTAGTGCAGGACACAGGAGGAGGAACATGGAAAACACAGGGGACAGACAGGCAAGACTAAAGGGGGCGGGACATGACAGTATGGTCCCTGCTAGTTTTACCTCCTTGTAAAGGTAACTCATCAGACTTTCCAACAATATGAAATTCAACACCAGCTGGAATCATTAAAGGGAGAAATGGTTGACTGAAAAGATTATTTAAAACTTTTTAAGGTATTTATTTACATTTTTATTGAAACACTTCTTTGCTTTTGTCATTTTAAAAATAGTTTTTAGTTGTTTTTCAGTCAAGTTCAGTACATGCTTCAGTAAGATTTAAGGACTAAAATGTGCTTTACCGTGGTTGACCAGAATATTAAAACAATTAAAGCAAATTTAAGGTAAGAAATAAGCGCTGAAATTGGACATATTATATTTTTATATATGTATATATATATGACACAACCTAATTGAAACTTAAGGACAGACAAAATATCATGTCTAAACTCACAAATAACTTGTCACATCAGAATTTATGACACAAAATAAAAGTAAATATATAAGGCTAATATCAGTTCATCATGTTACTTTACAAGAATATAATAATTAGATTCATTCTGCCTGTATTGTAAATAAAAATGACCAAATATTAAAAGTTAACAGTGTTAGAGGAGTCTGATGTTTATGTTCAGTGACCTTTAACCTGTAAGGCTTTCATCAGCCTGCATACAGGCAACATGCGGCTGATATCTCCAGCCCACTGAACCTTTTAAAAGAATTTTCAAGGTCCAGAGAAATGCTGTGGATCATCATCATTGTTGCAGGAATAAATGTGTATAAATGAACTCAGTCACAAGCCATTAAGTCCCCCGTGTTCCTCTGTAAATGGGCACTTCCTTGCTTCATCATATTTCTCTCCATCTAATCCAATCGGAGGTGTGTGAGCCTCTATAAAATGGCCTGTGGCACTTCTAATAACCTTGCCAGGTTTATTACATTTATGGCCAACTTTCATCAAATGAGCGACATGCTTATTCCTTGATGTGATTAGAGAGTGCTGTGGAGACGAAGGCTGGCGTATAATCTTTTCTAAAAATCAAATAGGTCTCCTACCATCCAGTGCTTTTTGCTGAGCAGTTGTTCTGTGTTTTCAGCCTCATCTTTCCCTCCCACCAGAATGTGTGCTCGCATTCGTAAAATATGCTGTTTTTATGGTTTAAATGTACAACAAGCTGCCAGTGAAATGTGAAGAATATTTAATGTGAGTTTCAACAGTCTTTTTAGGATTAATTTCTGTGGAGATTGGCCCAGAGGAAGGTGCCATTGATGAGGGGAATGAGAAGATTTAGTTAGTACTCCACTTGGTATTCCGTTTAATAAACCTCTCCAATCAGTATGCAGGAGCGTTGTTACAGAAGGGCAAGCTGTCTGTGAGAGTATTTTTCACTCCCTCTTAATTTTTGTCATTTTATTTTCTCTGGGGTTATGCATATTGTAATATCCCTCTAAACACCCCTCGTGTTGCATCAGAAGCCTCAGCCCTGCTGTACAGAGGCTTTGTCTCCCTGCAGGAACAATGTATGATGATAATGAGCTCTCTGAGCTCTGGGCAGGTGTTTTAATGGCTGCAGCTCAGCTCAGAAACTGAAATGAGCATCCATGTTTTTTTCCCCCTGCACTCCTCTCACAGCGGAGGCATGTTTTTTCATGAAGAAACCACATCCTCGCCTCCGACTGACGCCTGACCTCCTGCTAATGTCGTCACCCCTTCATTACAGCATGGCAGCTTTGTGGACATTTTTCTAGCCATCTCTGAGGCCAGTTTTCTTCTAACCCCATTTTTGTTGGATGCAAGAAAGCGTGAGCTGATCCAGAACTCAGCTATTAGAAGGAGGCACCATTTTCACCAGCTCCTGTGGCTACAAGTCTTTAATCGCGCGTTTACAATCACAGTGATTTATGACAGCACGTTGCCACAGAGAAGAATAATGAAATAAGGAGGAAGTGTTCAGGTTATAGGAAAAATATCAGGTAAAAAGTCAGGATATTATTTCACATCATGCACACGTACATCTAAACATCTGAAGCTTGTTGAGTTTGACTAATAATAATAATAATAATACATTTTATTTCAGGCGCCTTTCTGTCACTCAAGGTCACCGCACAATACAAGTTGACAATAAAACACAATAAAACTAACGAGTTAAAAACATCCAACATAGAAACACACAGTAAAAGAATAAGACCATCAAGTTAAAAACAATCAGTAAAAGACCACCATAAATCTCACACAGAGTAGGCGACTTTAAATAGATGTGTTTTCAGCCTAGATTTAAAAAGTGAGAGAGAAGTGATGATTTTAAGGTCAGCTGGGAGAGAGTTCCAGAGCGATGGGGCAGATCTGCTGAAGGCTCGTTTTCCCATTGCGGTGAGTCTAGCTGGAGGAATGTGCAGATTTAGAGACACTGAGGAGCGGAGGGATCGAGAGGGTACAGAAACTCTGATGAGTTGGGAGATGTAGGAAGGAGTGAGGTCATGCAGAGCCTTGAATGTGAGAAGAAGCAATTTATAAATTATCCTAAATTTTATCGGCAGCCAATGAAGCTGTCTAATAACAGGAGTAATGTGATCAGAAACAGGTGTTCTCGTGACCATACGAGCCGCAGCGTTCTGAACTAACTGAAGTTTATGTAGAGATTTCTGTGGTAGTCCGAAGAGAAGAGAATTACAGTAGTCTAGTCGTGATGTGACCAGACTGTTTACTAAGACAGCTGCAGCATGTTCAGAGAGAGAGGGACGGAGACGATTTATATTACGGAGATGAAAAAGGCTGATCGGGTGATTGAGTTAATATGAGCCTGAAAAGACAGCGTGCTGTCCAACAGAACACCAAGGCTCTTAACCTGAGCCCAACAGGAAACTGAGGTATTCTCACAGGTTAAGGAGAAGCTGCCAGTCTTCCCCAGGACAGATTTTGTACCCATGAGGAGCACCTCAGTTTTCCTAGGGTTCAGTTTGAGGAAGTTCTTAGAGAACCAAGACCTGAGTTCAGTCAAACAGTCAATGAGCGCAGCTGGTGGAAGAAGAGCAGACGGAGAGGTGGAAACATAAAGCTGAGTATCATCGGCGTAACAATGAAACATGAGATTGAATTTCCTGAAGATGACTCCAAGGGGAAGCAGATACACAAAAAAAGAAGAGGGCCAAGTACAGAACCTTGAGGAACCCTCGCAGAAACAAGAGACATAGAAGAAGTGAAAGTCTTAAGCTTCATGAAATGAGTCCTATCAGAGAGGTATGACTGAAACCACTGAAGCACAGTGCCAGAGACCCCCAGAGATGCCAGCCTGGCCAACAGGGTGGAGTGAGAGATTGTGTCGAATGCAGCACTCAGATCTAAAAGAACCAGGATGGAGACTAGACCGGAATCAGCTGCCATCAACAAATCATTGGTTATTTTAATCAGGGCAGTTTCAGTACTATGATGGGGGCGGAAACCTGACTGGAATTGCTCAAATAAGTTATTGTTAGCTAGATGAGCACGAAGCTGTGAAACTACAGATTTCTCCAGGATTTTAGAAAGAAAAGGAAGATTAGAGATGGGACGGAAATTATTTAGGTCAGTTGGATCAGCCCCTGGCTTCTTCAATATAGGGCAAACTACAGCAGACTTCAGTGACTGATGAACTACGCCAGTAGAAAGAGAGGAATGAATAATAGAAACAAAAAGTGGAAGCAATGATGAAACGGAGGTCTTAAGCAAAACAGTAGGGATGGGATCAAGATGACAGGTAGAAGATTTGGAGCTGTGAATAAGGTCCGCAATAAGGACTAGACTTTAACAAACTACTTTTATAAGCTTCAGATGGTCGGAGACTCTTATTGTGAAGGAATTATGGAAGTTCTTTGAGTTGCACTTTGCTGCAGAAGTAGCCAAAAGACTTCCCACCTCACCCTGGAAAATACCTCATTTTTTATAGATTACTCAATAAAAGCAGCCCCAGTAGACCCAGTTGCAATAATAATAAAAACAAAACAAATACATTTGGGTCCAGGAACTCAACAGGGTTCACTTCCTCAGGCTGTTTCTGAAACAGCCTACTTTTTTTCACATTTTCCTGACATTTCGACTTTTTTTATTCTAGATAAATTATGCCAACTGTTTCTCAACACTTTGACTTTAACCTTGACACCTCCTCCTTCCAACCCCCTTTTCTCAGTGGTCATAAGATGCTGCTGTAATAGTGAGGCCTTTTGCTTATAGGTATAAAAAAGGGAAAAAATGATAATGATGATGGTGATGGAATTACACTTTATGATCTAATATTGTCCAAGAGGGGGCAGTATGTCATTTGACTGTATGAATCAGCCCTGCTGTAAACCCTGGGAATAGACTGAGTGTGTTCTTCTCTTTTGCTTTGGCTCAAACACAGACAGGAACCAGACTGTCTTCACACATATGCATTTACATATTTATTTATACACTTACTGACTCACAAAACACAGCAGCTCTGTTTGGAAATCAATGTGGAATAAACCTTCTGAGAGTCCCTTTCTGTTTTTTTATAGCAGGGTATTTCTGTGTTGTCTTTTGATGTTGAAACAAGGCTCAAGTGTGTTCCTCATAAGTCCTTTGAGGAGTGAGTTGCTTTGAAACGCTCTGGCCACTAAGTTAACTCACCACAAACACAGTCCTCAGTCATTTTTATGTCCAAAACCCACCTTCAGAAGCGACTCCCTCGCTGCCTTGTTTGCTGTCGGCCGGCCTCATTTAGCTCTGGATTTATTCCTGGAACCTCACACAGATGCCTCTCTTTGTTTCTGGGATTGAAGCCTCGTGTGTGAATGGGATATCAAGTGTGAGATGGGGTCATCATTCAATGTTCCTGACAGGCTGAATCCCTGTGAAAACACTACCTCTCCCAGCACAGCTGTTATTGGTGCACACACACACACACACACACACACACACACACACACACACACACACACACACACACACACACACACACACACACACACACACACACGCTCTGCATGAGATATCAGGTAGGGGTGAAGTTATGCAAGGGCATGTGTGACAAAGGAAGCCTCTTTATCTCAGAGGTGAATCTCATTGTTATTCTCTCCCCTCTCTTCTCCTCTGGTGGACTCGATGGGGTGCAAAGACTCTGAAGTTAGTGCGCATGTGCTCTCACTTGTATGCCGTAGCGTTCCATGATGAATGAAAACACACCTATAATTTCAGTCATGATGCGTGGTGCCCTTTTGAAATGCCGCCATCAATATGTTGATGGAGGACAAGCAGAAAAATCTGTCATCTCCTCCTGTAGGTGCTCGTTAAGTTCATAACTTTTTTTTTTTTGGTCACAGCAAACCAGCAGCTCTCAGCTACTCACATCTCCACTGGTGTGTGAGTGATGCTCCAGCTGTTATATAACCTTGTGGCAGAAGCAATAGGCGGGTGGATCTGCCCTCTTGACATTAAGTTTTGGCGAGGCGGCGCTTTAATAGCTGTGGGGAAATTCTGACTGTTAATTGGACTGTGAAGGATTATTTACTGCAGATTCAGCCCACTCCTCAAGTTCCTCCCTGTCTGCTTTAGTTCTCCCTTCAGATCATGACGACGCGTTGGTTTACAACATGATCACTCTTTCTTGTTTCCCACTGGATGCAATAGTTGTACAAAATAACCGCAGTGTGCAGGTTTTGCTGCCAAGAAGCAACTATGTGGTTATTAAGACGAAATGACCCAAGATGTGTGGGTTGAAGGATAAGTTGAGATCTTTGGGACTTGAGAGAGGCAGGGTCTCTGAATCTTGACTGTTCTATATGTTGATTCTTCCAGAGTCTTATTGATACTTAACATGTTTTAGAAATGAATTTGTCCCCTAATGTTGATTTTTCTTGATGTAAACTGAGAAATTTACACTTAGAGATGCTGGTGAAGGTTCTCAGTCAACCAGGACACGGTGAATTCAGATAAACGATGCTGTGTGCAGGTCAGTGCAGACAATAACTGCAAAAAGACAGCATGACACAGAGGAGTCAATGCTTCAGGCTAAGATTGTGCAGTTCACCTACACCTGAAGGATAAGGAACTATCAGACAAGGATGTTCATACTTTGGACAGAGAAGATCAAATAGTTTGAGAGAAGAAAAACCCAACATTAAACAGAAGAGAAGGTCTGGGGTTTCAACTTTCCATAACCGTCAATGCAGCTCTGAAATTGATTCTCAGACAGGAATGTACCGTAATCAAAACATCTTGATGTGGACCAGATGACCCTCTGAAGGGAAGATCAAGGGTTTGGTTTGCAAACTATAGCTTGCATTAATGAGGCTCTGACCACAGGTCAGAAGCTCATTATGCCACATTTTTTCTGCTCAAATCAAAAAAGCTCCATTTGGCTTTTATCTGACGCCATTAGGACGAAACTTCAACTCACCAGTGACTCTAAATGGGACAAGGTAGGTTTTAAAAATACCATTACTGAAGCCAACCTGACCAGTTAAGTTACATTTTTATTCATGCTTTTTAAAATTGTGGTGATATGAAAAGAATTAGCTTAATAATCTCAGTTCCTTCATAGTTTGATGTCTTTGTGATCGCCAGCTTTTTTTCAGGTTTTATTAGAATCGTTGACATTTAGGTGAAGGGTTGTTCGGTTAATGTAGGACTCAGTGGTGAGGCTTCTAGATGTGAATGTTAAGGAAGTACATGTCCTGACAAAGGGCCTATAGAAACGTGTCTGTGTGTTTGGACACGTTTCACTCAGCCTGTCAGAAATACATGAAGCTCTGATCAAAACACGACAATGTGCTGAAAACAACAGAGCGCAGAGAGCCTCTCTGTCATTACTGTGATGAAAACTGGGACGAGTCCCGCCCCATGAGGTGCTGACTACACCTCCGCCTCGCTCATCAAACGCTCAGCCGCATAAATAAATCAGTGGGCAACTGTTAATTCAGCTCAAACTGTGATCCGCTCTTAAACCAAACTAATACCAAACCAAACAGGGAAGGGAGAGAGTCACTGTCTGTATGGAAACAAAGCCAGGAGAAAGTCAAAAGCAGTCATGATATTACAACATCTCACCTAAAGAAGTAAACTCTTCTCTTTCCCATGATATCCATCGGTTTTGAGAACTAAGAAACCATTTTAATTTTCAATAGATTTCTGGTGACCAACATGGCGGAGCCCATTAATGTCCGTTTGAAGGTTAAGACTTGTTATGAGGATCAGGGTCAAGGTGTAGATGAGACATTTAGTGGAGATGATTGAGGCCAGGAACTGGAGTCCTGCTTTAATGGGTTCTGACCACAAGGAGTGGACTTCTTTAAGAACCACTTCAAGGATGAAGAAACTACTTTCCTGTGAAGGAATAAAAACATTTTCTTGTTTAAAATACATCATGATTCAAGTTTTTTACATAGAAATGAAAGAAAATCTTTGGATTCACTTTTTTTTATTTTGGCACAAAAACACAAAGAGGCATAATAAATGTACATATTTCTTTTTGTGTGCAGACATGCAGAATTTGTTTCTTTCCTATGAGACTATTAGGAGTCTCTTACCACTAGCTGCTGTTTGTTTTTATGTGTGATGGTTTTATTTGCTGTAACACACTGTTGGACACTAGTAACCTTTAACAACACTCAAGAAAGATGTAGATTTTTAAGCGAACGCTGATTTACGGCGTACTTGGTTCACACGTCGAGTGTGTGAACGCTCACACACAGAAAACTCTTTTGGCGTGATCTGTGAGTGTGAAACGAAGCCGAACAGCATCAGCTCTGTTTTCTTCACACATTTTCAAAATGGTTGTTCAGGCGAATGTCATCACACAAACATCATTTGCATCGAAGCTGATGAAATAGTGATTGGTGATGATGCCAGATCACGTAAACCAGTACAACTGAATCGAGCTTCAAAGGACGTGGCTGGAAGGGAATTTCGCCTCAGACTGACAAACATCTGATACTGTTGGAGGGTTTCAGACTGTGGATTTCATTACTGCAAGAAATGTCTGCGTTGCATTTAGCTGAGCTGGTTTATTACAGTAATGGTGGAAGCAGAAAGGAGGACAAAATAACAACTTGATGGTTTAGCTATGATGTGATTTTTGATTCACCCACTAAAGAGAGGAGAAGCTTCTTTATCACATAAAGCTGTGCTTGTCATCCAGGCTAAACATAGCTGTGACTTCATAGACTCTGCTTTTAGAGGTGACAGCCAGCTTTTGAAACCTGCAGCGGTAAGCTGTAGCTAGAAACAGCAGAAAACCAACTCGTTTCTTCTTTTCACTTCATTAGAGCAGGAAGTGGTAGTGATGGGATTTATGGCTCTTTGAAGGGAGACGTTCATTGGGAAGCCTTTTACCTCAAAGAGCCGCTCAAAAAATTGGCTCTTTCATGGGTTTTTTGCGATATTTTGAAAGAAAAATATCACGTGGAACTATGTTTGGGGACACTCTTTGTTGTGACACCTGCATGTGCGTCGCTAATTAGCTTCCCCGATAGAACTGATGGGTTCATGCTGCTATAGGCTTTATGCACTTAGAGTACTTAGTAGAACTTCAGGTTTAAAATTAACTCGTGGAACCATTTCCGGTTCCGTTTGAAACGTGAAGATTTCCAGAGTTAGAGTGCATTTCCAGCTAAAGATATTGTTTATAATCAAAACGAGTAATAGTATAGTATAGTACAGTATATATATTATAGCACTAAGAAATGAAGCCATCATATAAGTATCAGCGGACGGGAAGCCTCGACAGCTGAACTCTGCTGTGTTCCGTTGTGTACCGCATCAGCTGAATAGAATTCATCAGTCAGTTTCCACACATTTCCACTGAATAAATAACTACAAAAAGGAAGGATTGTGAACTTTAGAAGAGAAAATATGATCATTTCTAACCACACCGTGTCTGCAGTCGACACTTTGCAGCACAGTAGTCAAAGAGCCGAGTGGAGGAGGCTAAAGGCTAACGCCTGGCGCGGCGCCGTTCGTGTGTTATTTCACTGGAACAACTATTCTTTTGGTGAATGAAGACTTGGTGTTTGATAACGTACAGCTAGACCAGAGAAAGTTGAAAGTTGGGAAGCAGTTGGAGCCCACGATCACGGCTATATAGATCTGTCTGTTTTTTGATGATAGAAGCTACGAGCTAACGCTGTTAGCTTACCTTCATAATCATGAATAAAGCTGGTTATATACAGCTTAAAGTCTTTCACCCGCTTGCTCGCAGACGTCTGTGTGTTTTTCAAAAATTCGGTGGACATCGTCTACCCTACCGTGATGCGTGGGAGGTCTTGAAAAAAAAAACGCGTAAATAATTCTATTTCGTCCGGGTCTGCCATTGAAATGCATTGAGCGAGACGATAGGGGGGCTGGCTTATCGTAACCAGGAAGTGACTGTGCATAAACCCTATTAAACCCTGCACTCACATATTAAATCAGAGACCAAAATCATGTACACAAGATTGAACAATGCAAAGTTTGTTGAAATCCACAGAAACAACCCTTAGCTGGAAACAGAGTTAACAATTTTCCTGATTTCTTTCAAGAAATATTCCATTCATCTTCACATAGCTATGCTCCATGACTTGTAAATATCTTTTGTATCAGATGTGTTTTTGGAAAAATTAAATTCAGTGATTTTCCCAAAAAGTTGAAGTGTTTTGAACCAACTATATCCCTTTTGGTTTGGAGCATGTAAGATTAAGTAGAACATCACAATAGAAATTTTCTGCAGTTCCTCTTGTAATACTGGTCTTTATCTGATCTTTACCAGTTTTATTGTCAAATTTAACGCAGGCAAGTGAGCTGTCGTTTGTATCAAAGAACTAGCCCGAAAAGATAAAGACTGCTGGTGTTAACGGCACTGACTGCAGCAGGTCTTAGAGAGTAACTTACACTACCTTATGTCAAAATTTGATGGGTGGTGACCTTTGACCTCCAGTCACGCCCCCTTGACCTCTATTGTTTGAAACCCTTTGATCTTCCTGTCCGCTTGACCTCTATTGTTTGACATCCTATTGTTTGATCTTCCTATTGTGCGAAACCGGTGACCTCTTGACCTCCAAAAACTAAATGTCAAAAAAATTTTGATGTGCGGAGCCCGCCCAGAATATAAAGACTATGACTGTGACTAAGACTATGTCCCACCCCTCCAGGGGCGTGAATCTCCCTGCAGGAACCACCCCCCTTAAAAAACAGAGACTCATCACCCTGGCATGGTGACCCACCCCTCATGACTCAACACTCTTCCCCCGCTTTCCCACCCATATTGCGTTTCTCTCCCAATCAGAGGCTAGAGGAGGAGTTTCGGTTACACTTTAAATAGACCTATTTTGTTCTAGTTTGTTGTAAAAACAACACGGTTACAAGACGGCAGACATAAAAAAACAGGCTAGCATGGCTTCAACTGATTCTACAACTCATGGCAAGAATCCAACAATGGCTGATGCCTCTACATCTACAACTCTCCACAAGAATCCAACAAAGGCTGATGCCTCTACATCTACAACTCTCCACAAGAATCCAACAAAGGCTGATGCCTCTACATCTACAACTCTCCACAAGAATCCAACAACTGCCTCTACAACCCAAGAGAAGAAACCGATCGGTCAAACTCCGACTGATGAGCCTTTTCACGGGAAAACTAAAATGCAACTGCGTAGAAGACAAGCGCCACCCACAGAACCTTTGTACCGGCAATGGTCGTTATCGGAATACGGACTGGATGAGTCATGGTATTACTATTTCAAGTATGACCGAGGAGAACTATGGTTTAACCAGACCAAAGATGATGATCCACTCGGGCATCTTTCGTCAATAGGGGTTCTCGGTTACAACGACTGGGCAATTCTCCGAGATGTGGTTCCTCGTGACAATGAAGAAGAAGAAGAAGAAGAAGAAGAAGAAGAGGAGGAAGAAGAAGACTCACCAACTGAGGCCAAACGGATGAAATATCCTTCAACATGCCCAGAGAAAATGGTGAAAATTGAGCATGACTCACTACCGCAGAGAAAATTGAACTTTCCATACGACACTGAACTCGTTTTCAGCGCAGTCTGGGAAGGAAAAAAAGAAACAAACGGTCAGTGGATTTTCCGAGCGTGTATACGTAAATTCGATGACAAGACACCGTTTGACTTATTCATCCTCGAAACCGTAAATATGGAATGCGGAGTGTTCAGGGTCCTGCTGGCCATCCCGTACGATGCTTGGATAAACGCAATAAACGAAGTCGCCGACCAGATCGACACCCTTTTCCGTTCATGTCGCTGCTGGAATGATGTTTTGTCTGTGAGGGATATCTAAAAACCCCACCTGTGGACCCTCCCAACCACCCCCTCGAAGGAACCGCCCTTCCCCCCATTTAGCACCCCTCCCCCATGGGGGCCACCTTCCCCACGCATTTCCCCTCCCCATTCTCCATCGCCCCTCCCTTTTTTTCCCCATGCTAACCATCCCCCATTCGCCCCCCAAAAACAGATATATTTCAACACTTTCTTCTTAAGAATCAGCATTCCAAAAGGTTTCAGCAACAGTTTTCTTACAGATCCAAAGTTTTGATTATGCAAAAACTCACTTTATCGTTCTAAGTTTACACAAGCTATTTTCTCAAAAACAAAAAATCGTCAGTTTCCACGCACACACACACACACACATTTTTTATCTAATAGTTTTTAAAAACTATAAGTTCTCTGATTAATTACAAGTAAGAATATCTAAGTTTTTGCTCTGTTTGGTTAGAGCCGATCAGAGCTCGTGTTAGAACCCAGAGATCTGATGTCAGCCACTGAGTTCTACTTCTGAGGCCCAGTCAGTGGATGGTGACCTTTTGACACCGCTTCAGCGCCCAACTCACACCCTCCCTTTCCCTTATCTGTCTCTCTCTCTCTCCATCACACACACATAGTAAGAATGTTAAAAGTCTAAAAGATAATGAACAAAATATAAAACATTGGATGTTTTACAACTTATCTACAAAGTACAAGCATAAGAATGTTCTTTCAAATATTTCCAATCTAACAAAAACTACTTTGCTGCACCATGTCTCCAGTTTCTCACAGAGACTGCAGAGTTTCCATTTTTCCAAAGTCTTTTCTAGAGTTTTAAAACTAAAGCCATGTTTTTGTTTTCACAGTCTAAGTGAGGAAAAAATGAAAAGTGTTTTCTACACAAAAGTTCTAGATAGGGGGATGGGGAGTGAAGTTTGTTTTTTCAAAATCTATTGATCAAGGATCCCCCACCAATCTTCTGTTGGGGTTACTTTAAACCATTTCTACCGTTATTCTACACACAGACATCACTTTAAAACTTCAAAGAGATAAACGTAGTGGGTTCTTTTGCTTTTCTCTTCTTCAAAGTCTCACTTTTTTTTTTATTACATTGTCTAAGGAAGCAAAACCTGTATTCTTATGAGATACCAATATATATCCCCCTCAATGTGCAGCAGGTCATTTTTATTTTTAAAAACTGGTATGGGGTCCCTCTCTCTCTCTCTCTCTCTCTCTCTCTCTCTCTCTCTCTTTTGCTCTCTCTCTCACACACAAAACCTCTGTTGATCACACTTATACAAGTATCCAAAAAAACCTTCTCATAGTAGCAGACTCCGACACACATTTTTGATTGCCTCACTTGTCACCAAATTAAAAAATATATATGTTTTTTTTGTTTTTTGTTTTACTTTAAGGTTCACCCAGTCTAAAAGAAAAAGTTTGAATTGATCCATCCATCCAACAAAACTATTTCAGTAGAGAAATATTTCTCTCAGGGTGAAGACTTGCTCCTATAAGACAATTTATGTCATCATTACTGTTATATGTTAAATATTTATACAGAATCACATAAGAAATAAAAACTGATCAAGTTGTTTCTTTAATAATACATAGTTTTAAAACACTAAGCATTTCAATTATTATTACACTTTTATTCCATAGCCTTTAGTCAGGAGTGAGTGGTGACACTTGTTTGTTTGATCTTGTTTTTAACTGTTTTATTGGTATGGGTATGTTTTATGTTTATTTCAGTGTTCAGCACTTTGGTCAATCTGTGTATTGTTTTAAAGTGCTTTATAAATAAAGCAGCTATGCTATGCAATGCTATTATTGATGATGAATCAAACCCTTGTTCTGACTCTTTTGGAGTGAAAATCATGGCCCATACCTTTCCAAGCCTCCATCCAACAGACGCATGTCAATCGAGTTGATTCCACCACGGGTTGGTAGTCCGCAATAGTCTGCTTCATTCCAGGACCTCCATCTCAGAGCCTGACAACAACAACAAAAAGTCAGAAACATTTAAAAGAAAACCTGAAATCCGTTTGTTTCACCATCTGACCTGTCTACATATTACACACACTCAACTTTTTACCTCCAAAAAGCCTGATGTTTTTATTTCTGAACTGAACTCCAGTGAGTTTTTCCCCCAGGGGTCTGTTCTTAACATCAACCCCATTTGACCAGCTCATACCAGCTTTAACTTTTATAAACCAGAATCAAGTTGTTCAGTCCAGTGGATTCACTCTGCTTTATTTATCCAAAGTCCCAAATTTATTTTTTTGATCCGTATGTCAACTATATATATATATTTTTTTAACTTTTAATTGAAGTTTTCTTTTTTGTTTCAGAAGAAAAAACCCAAACAGAATTCATACGTAAACACAAACCAATATATGAATGAAAAGAAACAGAGAGAATACAATGTTTCATCGTCTCTGCCCCCTTTTTACAAAATAATACACAAATGCTTTATCACATTCCTGACTAGATTGTTCTGCTTGATCACAGACACCATTCCATAATTATTGTTTACCTTGATTTAATACTCTTTAAAATATATTAAGTGATCGAGAATATTTTATATCCATAGGTTATTTTTCACACCATTTACAGAAATTCACAATTCCTTCAATTCAGCAGCAGCTGTTGTTCTGTTTGACAGGTGACACTGGAACGTTAAGTAAGGCTGTTTAGTCCCGCCTCAGCGTCCCTATTCTTCTAAACCTCATCCAGTCCAGAAATACAACTAAAGAGAAAACAATCTTGACCTCCACCACACACACACACACACACACACACATTAGCTGACCAACCACTGAAGTCAACGGCTGCAACTCAAAGAGAAAAAGTTTTGGCTTCATTAAAGAAGTCTCTTCTCAGCAAGAGAAAAACTACAAATCTATGAAATTATGCAATGATATACCTTCCATCATTACCCCTTTTAAACCTATAAACCTTTTATTTTTTCAATCACAAATTGTCCTTGTAGGAACATCAGTTTCAACTCAGATTGACTCAGTTCCATCAGCAGAATGTAAAGATTCAGACTTGGAGGTGATTTCCAGAGGTTTTTAAAGCTGTGGCGTTATTGTTGGACCAACCTGTCAAACAGAAACTAACATGAGTTCCTTTCTATTGTACACACTGTTATACATTTTTATACAATTATAAGTTCCTTATTGTCACAGTTTGAGTTTCTTACATTCATAGAGTCATTCTATCTTTTGCAATTGAAATTGGGACGGTCTGAAGCCAAAGCTTAGAACTGCCCACGCCTTGTTTTATAAACTTCAGTTTACAAGTCACATTTATTATTTACATTCTCCAGTCATGGTTTATTTTTTCTGTTAGTTTTATTGTTAAAGAGTTCATTTGGTCTCTCTCTTTTTGTTTTTATACCAGGTATTCTTTTGTCACAGCCTTGTATGAGTTTTCCCTTGAATTTCAATATTTTTTTTTTCACTTGGCAAAAACTTTTTTTTTTTTTTATCATTAATTCACAGTACAAACATCATCCAAGTGAAAAGGGGGAGGAAGAAGAAAAATCTTATATGACCTACCCTCTTCTACAAAGTAAATTACAAATGGGTCTTAGACACAAACAAGCACACATCATTCTTTTCTTTGCAAACAATATCAGGATCAAAACATGTCAAAATCCTCCATCGTTAACTCGTCAAAAAAATGTTTTCTTTATACATTTTCTTAAATTAATCATTAGTTGTACTTTTTTTTTTTCAAATCATCTTCCAGGTTATTCCATAGTTTTACTCCATATACTGAAATACACATTTTGCTGTAATGTTGTTCGTACAAATATTCTTTTAAACTCAGACTTCTTTATACTTTTTCCATCATTTGAGATCAAAACAAAAAAAACTTCTGTAACTTCACTGGCAGTAACATCTTTTTAACCTTTAACATAATTAATAAAGTTTTCAAATTAAACAAATCCCTGAGTTTCACAACTTTTGACTGAATAAAACAATAAACAAAGAGCTAATGTGTGTGTGTGTGGTGGGGGTGAAGATTGTTTTGTCTTTAGTTGTATTTCTGGACTGGATGAGGTTTAGAAGAATAGGGACGCTGAGGCGGGACTAAACAGCCTTACTTAACGTTCCAGTGTCACCTGTCAAACAGAACAACAGCTGCTGCTGAATTGAAGGAATTGTGAATTTCTGTAAATGGTGTGAAAAATAACCTATGGATATAAAATATTCTCGATCACTTAATATATTTTAAAGAGTATTAAATCAAGGTAAACAATAATTATGGAATGGTGTCTGTGATCAAGCAGAACAATCTAGTCAGGAACGTGATAAAGCATTTGTGTATTATTTTGTAAAAAGGGGGCAGAGACGATGAGACATTTTATTCTCTCTGTTTCTTTTCATTCATATATTGGTTTGTGTTTACGTATGAATTCTGTTTGGGTTTTTTCTTCTGAAACAAAAAAGAAAACTTCAATTAAAAGTAAAAAAAATATATATATATAGTTGACATACGGATCAAAATAATAAATTTGGGACTTTGGATAAATAAAGCAGAGTGAATCCACTGGACTGAACAACTTGATTCTAGTTTATAAAAGTTAAAGCTGGTATGAGCTGGTCAAATGGGGTTGATGTTAAGAACAGACCCCTGGGGGAAAAACTCACTGGAGTTCAGTTCAGACATAAAGACATCAGGCTTTTTGGAGGTAAAAAGTTGAGTGTGTGTAATATGTAGACAGGTCAGATGGTGAAACAAACGGATTTCAGGTTTTCTTTTAAATGTTTCTGACTTTTTTTTTTTGTCAGGCTCTGAGATGGAGGTCCTGGAATGAAGCAGACTATTGCGGACTACCAACCCGTGGTGGAATCAACTCGATTGACATGTGTCTGTTGGATGGAGGCTTGGAAAGGTATGGGCCATGATTTTCACTCCAAAAGAGTCAGAACAAGGGTTTGATTCATCATCAATAATAGCATTGCATAGCATAGCTGCTTTATTTATAAAGCACTTTAAGATTGACCAAAGTGCTGAACACTGAAATAAACATAAAACATACCCATACCAACAAAACAGTGAAATATAAGCAGGTTAAAAACAAGATCAAACAAACAAGTGTCACCACTCACTCCTGACTAAAGGCTATGGAATAAAAGTGTAATAATAATTGAAATGCCTAGTGTTTTAAAACTATGTATTATTAAAGAAACAACTTGATCAGTTTTTATTTCTTATGTGATTCTGTATAAATATTTAACATATAACAGTAATGATGACATAAATTGTCTTATAGGAGCAAGTCTTCACCCTGAGAGAAATATTTCTCTACTGAAATAGTTTTGTTGGATGGATGGATCAATTCAAACTTTTTCTTTTAGACTGGGTGAACCTTAAAGTAAAAAACAAAACAAAAAAAAACATATATATATTTTTTAATTTGGTGACAAGTGAGGCAATCAAAAATGTGTGTCGGAGTCTACTACTATGAGAAGGTTTTTTTGGATACTTGTATAAGTGTGATCAACAGAGGTTTTGTGTGTGAGAGAGAGAGCAAAAGAGAGAGAGAGAGAGAGAGAGAGAGAGGGACCCCATACCAGTTTTTAAAAATAAAAATGACCTGCTGCACATTGAGGGGGATATATATTGGTATCTCATAAGAATACAGGTTTTGCTTCCTTAGACAATGTAATAAAAAAAAGTGAGACTTTGAAGAAGAGAAAAGCAAAAGAACCCACTACGTTTATCTCTTTGAAGTTTTAAAGTGATTTCTGTGTGTAGAATAACGGTAGAAAAATGGTTTAAAGTAACCCCAACAGAAGATTGGTGGGGATCCTTGATCAATAGATTTTGGAAAAACAAACTTCACTCCCCATCCCCCTATCTAGAACTTTTGTGTAGAAAACACTTTTCATTTTTTCCTCACTTAGACTGTGAAAACAAAAACATGGCTTTAGTTTTAAAACTCTAGAAAACACTTTGGAAAAATGGAAACTCTGCAGTCTCTGTGAGAAACTGGAGACATAGTGCAGCAAAGTAGTTTTTGTTAGATTGGAAATATTTGAAAGAACATTCTTATGCTTGTACTTTGTAGATAAGTTGTAAAACATCCAATGTTTTATATTTTGTTCATTATCTTTTAGACTTTTAACATTCTTACTATGTGTGTGATGGAGAGAGAGAGACACAGATAAGGGAAAGGGAGGGTGTGAGCTGGGTGCTGAAGCGGTGTCAAAAGGTCACCATCCACTGACTGGGCCTCAGAAGTAGAACTCAGTGGCTGACATCAGATCTCTGGGTTCTAACACGAGCTCTGATCGGCTCTAACCAAACAGAGCAAAAGGTTAGATATTCTTACTTGTAATTAATCAGAGAACTTATAGTTTTTAAAAACTATTAGATAAAAAATGTGTGTGTGTGTGCGTGGAAACTGACGATTTTTGTTTTTGAGAAAAATAGCTTGTGTAAACTTAGAATGATAAAGTGAGTTTTTGCATAATCAAAACTTTGGATCTGTAAGAAAACTGTTGCTGAAACCTTTTGGAATGATGATTCTTAAGAAGAAAGTGTTGAAATATATCTGTTTTTGGGGGCGAATGGGGGATGGTTAGCATGGGGAAAAAAAGGGAGGGGCGATGGAGAATGGGGAGGGGAAATGCGTGGGGAAGGTGGCCCCCATGGGGGAGGGGTGCGAAATGGGGGGGAAGGGCGGTTCCCTCGAGGGGTGGTTGGGAGGGTCCACAGGTTTTTAGATATCCCTCACAGACAAAACATCATTCCAGCAGCGACATGAACGGAAAAGGGTGTCGATCTGGTCGGCGACTTCGTTTATTGCGTTTATCCAAGCATCGTACGGGATAGCCAGCAGGACCCTGAACACTCCGCATTCCATATTTACGGTTTCGAGGATGAATAAGTCAAACGGTGTCTTGTCATCGAATTTACGTATACACGCTCGGAAAATCCACTGACCGTTTGTTTCTTTTTTTCCTTCCCAGACTGCGCTGAAAACGAGTTCGGTGTTGTAAGGAAAGTTCAATTTTCTCTGCGGTAGTGAGTCATGCTCAATTTTCACCATTTTCTCTGGGCATGTTGAAGGATATTTCATCCGTTTGGCCTCGGTTGGTGAGTCTTCTTCTTC
>SSNR01000227.1:590681-644288 GCA_006937965.1 Callopanchax toddi | reverse complement strand
TTGTTGGATTCTTGTGGAGAGTTGTAGATGTAGAGGCATCAGCCATTGTTGGATTCTTGTGGAGAGTTGTAGATGTAGAGGCATCAGCCATTGTTGGATTCTTGTGGAGAGTTGTAGATGTAGAGGCATCAGCCATTGTTGGATTCTTGTGGAGAGTTGTAGATGTAGAGGCATCAGCCTTTGTTGGATTCTTGTGGAGAGTTGTAGATGTAGAGGCATCAGCCTTTGTTGGATTCTTGCCATGAGTTGTAGAATCAGTTGAAGCCATGCTAGCCTGTTTTTTATGTCTGCCGTCTTGTAACCGTGTTGTTTTTACAACAAACTAGAACAAAATAGGTCTATTTAAGTGTAACCGAAACTCCTCCTCTATCCTCTGATTGGGAGAGAAACGCAATATGGGTGGGAAAGCGGGTGAAGAGTGTTGAGTCATGAGGGGTGGGTCACCATGCCAGGGTGATGAGTCTCTGTTTTTTAAGGGGGGTGGTTCCTGCAGGGAGATTCACGCCCCTGGAGGGGTGGGACATAGGCGGGTCTTTATATTCTGGGCGGGCTCCGCACATCAAAATTTTTTTGACATTTAGTTTTTGGAGGTCAAGAGGTCACCGGTTTCGCACAATAGGAAGATCAAACAATAGGATGTCAAACAATAGAGGTCAAGCGGACAGGAAGATCAAAGGGTTTCAAACAATAGAGGTCAAGGGGGCGTGACTGGAGGTCAAAGGTCACCATCCATCAAATTTTGACATAAGGTAGTGTAAGTTACTCTCTGGTCTTGAACACTGATTTTTTGCCACTCATCAGGTTTCTTTGTCAGCGACAACTTCCTCTGGCTTTGTGAGCATGTGGATGCCCATCAACCCTCAAAATCCTGCTGGTCCTCTAATGAGGAAACCCATGATGGCAAATCCTACTTGAGGAATCTTCTCGCTGTGCTTGCTTCACCAGAGGGCATGTGCACAGAGACGGGGGTTATTTGAGCCGGCAAGCACGATTTCCTCATTATCTAGATGCAAGAGCCACAAGGGTGGACTAACACAGAGGGTGTGGAGTCACATTAATCATGCTGTCACACAGACACAGGTCCACTCCTGAGACAGAAGTTCACTCTCTCGCATGCTGATGTTCTGCAGGAGACAACAACCTGCTGTGGAGATATTCAGGCCACAATTCAGGCACACAAACTGCAGGACTACGATGCTGAATTTTTCTTTTTGATGGCAGATTTCTTTGGACAGTTTTAAGGGATGTGTGCTGTAATGTAGTTTTCCAGCTTAGCAGCGTCTTTGTGCACCTGCGTTAGATCTCCACGTGGGAGGAATCCCACCATTTCTCCTCTCTGAACCACCAGTGGTAGACAGCGTCTGCTGTGAGCCCCGCTATGCCAATGTTCATGTATCACCAGCTGTGCATTCGTGCCCAGAGATAAATCCAATAATTTGCATGGATATGGCTTTGAGATAAAAAAAAAGATGAAATTTCTTCCACCCACAATGGAAATCAAGCGAGGAGAGAAATGCTTGCACGTTTCCTGACTCCGCAGGGGCAAAATACTACAAGGCAGCAGCATTTAAGATCTGACTTTAACCAATACATCAAGTCAAAATATTTCCTTCTCTGCCTAAAGGATGCACACAACCCTCAGTGATGCTGCTGAAAGAAAAAGCTTTTTATTAAGCATCTAAATCATTCTAGTTCCATTAAATATGAGCAGCAGAGCCTCAGAGTTTCAGTCAACACAAACAAAATTGCTTCAGTTAGCATCTTGAGTTAGACTGATTACTGGGTGTGCTCCTGCTGCACGAGGAAGGTGAAATGGGAAATTTAGACGATGCTGTGCGCTGGAATTTGGCCGATGAACAGACGATACATTTCTCTCAGGCTGCCTGCCTCCGAGGTAACACAATTCATTTTCTTTTATTGATTGACACCGGACACCATAACGTTTACGGTTCATGCAAGCAGGCGTCGATAATGAAGGAATTTCTTGCTATTCCGCTTCTGAAAATAAATAGCAGCTCAGTGGAAGCTGACAAATAGTGGTGTGTTTTATTTACTTCTATATTTATGAGAACCAGGCTGACGGAGGTCGTTTTTGCTCACTATTTATAGGGCTACTTTGTTAGGATATACTCGTATGTCTGAGGATGAATCTCCTTGGCAGAAAAAACATTTTATCAGGCGTTCACTTCCTCATTTGGCAGTTTTAGGTTTCAGTGTCTAAAAACATGCACATATGATAAAAAGATGTCAAATTATTTCACATCCTTTCTGGAGCACAAACACATCAACTTTGAGTTGCTTGGGTTTTTCCTCTCTTCCTTTTTTCAAACCCTTTGAAGATACGGTGACATTTTTTTCATCAAAGTCTTGTCTGTTTCTGTCACATTTCAGGTTCAAAAAAGAACAGCTCTTTTATTTTCCAGCAGATTTGTGTCTTTTTGTTTGAGTGTTTTGACTGTTGTGGATAATTACGTTGGCAGTGATTGTCCCGGTCCTTTTTGGAGCTGTCTAACCACTGAGCTATACCCGAACCAAGTGACCTATCAAACCCGACACGAATTACCTGCAATTTACAGGATCGCTACAACAATTTTCCATGTCAAAGTAAAATTTTCTAGAGTATCACGCAACTGAGCATTATCTTTGTAGATCTGAGGATAGAGCGTTAAAAGGTTTGGGCTGAAGACGGCTGATTTCAAGAGACACAATCAAAGTGCACTCTTGGATGTGCAGAATGAAGCACTTTTTTGTCCCGATCTACCGTGTGGGGAAAAAAGAGGGAAATATTTCAACCTCTTCTGCATCTTTAGTCTTTAAAGTGTCCTGGACCATCCCCCAAAATACAAGAAACAGCAATAAATCCCTGGAGGGGGAAAAAAGGAAAATTTTTTGAACAGTTTGCATGAACAACAAGTGAGCTTTAGTACAGAATGGGAGGAATGTGTTGAAGTTTTTGGGTTTTTATCTCAACAGCACCCTCCCACTGCCTTTAATCAGTCCGTCAATCATGGGGTTTTGTTTCTGAAGCACCACTTGTTCTGAGCAGGTCGTTCCGAGCGTTCTTTGTGTGTTAGCTGAACACGATGTGAAAGAATGAGATTGCAGCTCTTATTTTACGTGTGACCACGTCCCTGAAAGACGACAGCCAGGCTTGAACCTGCGTAGAAATAATCAGAGCGGCACTCAGAGACAAAAAAAAAAACATGTGACAGGCAAGACAAACGCACCCAGATGAGCTGCCACCAGATGATAGCAACTAATTAGAGAGTTTTCTCTTCTGCTCATGAGGCCGTCTCATGAGCTCGATGAATATGTATGTAGAATAAGGATGGCCAGATCTAGGTCAGGCTCCTGGTTGATCAACCGTGACCCATGAAGTGATGCAAACAGAAGCACAACAACAAGACACAGTTAAGAGAATCCCTCTGAAGACATTCAGATGTGTGGGACTTTAACTTTCCCAGATTATGTCTCCAACAAGTTTAGTATGCACATGGAGGCAGCTCATTCAGCTGAGGAGCCCTAAATGACTTCCCAGGGGAATATTTCTGCCTGTTACAGCTTGGCATTTTAAATACAGCAAAGGGATGGATCGATTAGACTCTGCAAACAGAATGTGAAACAGATATTTCATCATAATAACGGTGGAGTCATATCAGAGCCATGAGATCGTCTTACTTTTAAATGAATTTCTGCAAACCGTTCAGGGGTTCCTCGCTGACAGATGAGTGAGAAAGAGTCAAAGATTCAGCCGCCACACTCAGGAGCACCAGCGACCCTTTGGCACTCTCTGAGGTAAAGTGGGTGTGCAGAGCAGAACTGAAAATTAGGTTTTCAGCTCACGATCTCTTCTTTCTCCAGAATCATTATTGTGCAATAACACACACACATGCACACACGCACACACACACACACACAAACAAAAAGAATTAATTTGTAGATGAGGAAATGGAAATATTAACAAATGAGGGAATAAATGAATAAATTAAAATCTGGTGAGATGTGAATCACGACGATGAGAACTTTCTGGACGAAAACCTAAAGTTTGATTTGGATGTGTGTGGAATTAGAAAAGCTGCCACACGTCAGAGTCTTCCTCCCTGCTGTCACAGGCGCCTAACCAACAGATCCATCAGAGGATATGAGAAAAGCCCCCTCCATTATTTCCCTTTTATTAAAATGTCCAAGCATGTCTTTCTATCACTCGCAATAACATCTGGGAATATTGAAACATTATACAATTCTTGCATGCATGACAGCTCTCAATAAATCCAGTGATTTGTTACTGCGGTTTCTTTCTTTTTAAAGGAAGAAAAAGATTTGAATGATGTGTTTAGTGTTCATCCTTTCAAAGAAAGACCCCAAACCTGTGGTCTTACCTGTGATTGAAATTCCCAACCTATTATCACAAGAGAACATCTGAGCTCCACACCAGAGAAGAGATTTTGTGTCTGAATTCGGTCTCACAGAGCAGGTCACAGGTTGAAATTCCTCTGCTGAGCTCGGGTTTATGAGATTGTGAATTTCAGTCTCGACGTAATGAACTCTCTGACAGGGAAGTAAAACAAGGCTGCTTCCTGTCACTGCTACTAAAAAAAAATAATAATAATAAAAAACCCCTCTTGACATCTCATTTACTGGTGCTCAATCAGTGGAGCAGATGAGTTTGTGCTGCAGCGATGCTGATTCACGCGTACACACACAGGTGGAGAAGCCCCGCTCTGATCTGGAATGGTCACATCTTCGGGTTTCCTCAGACGTGTGGAAGATAAATGAGGCAGAGTGTGACACTCTTCCTCCCTGCAGGATTAGTGACACCGGCTCACATCTCTGCAGCTCAACTGGATGCTGCAGCAGAGCAGCGACCGACCATTTCTCAGTCCGGTCCCGTTGTTCATTTGTTCTGTTCTGTTTGACTTAAAGTCCACACACGAGCGTCGTTTCTCCAGAGGAATTTAATGCATCCAGTTTCTCCTTGGAGGATCAATAGTGCTGGCAAATGACCACATGAAAAATGTGTTTCCAGAACAGAGTAATGTTGATTCATGTGATAGAGGGGTCATTTTGCTCAGATATATCCGATTGCATGAAAAAAAGGGCAAATGAATTCATTCCAAATACATGATTATATAATGTGATTTTGCATTTTTACATGTTGTCATGCCAGTAACTTTGTCAGTTTACTTGTTTTTACTTTTTTCTTGTAATTTTGTGATACTACACATTTTTAGTAGCTGGATAGCCTAGCAGTGTCAAATTAAAAGATCAAAACCTCATGAGATACTTAGTTTGCATTAGAGTAACTGTGATTTTTTACATTTTAAACCCTAACTTTGTGTTTTAAAACCTAAAGCTAACATCCATGAGTGACAGTCAAGTGAAAAAGTGACAGAATATTAGGAAGAGTTGGGTCGGATTTGGCTCAAACTAGAAATATTGTGTGACAGTCTGCAGGGAAAAACCACCAGTCATCTCCTTCTACCTCCCCGTGTTATTATGGATGTGAAAAGTGTCAAACGGTACTTTTTGACAGATACATGAAACAAAACCTATGCATGACATGATTTTTAAAAGGAAATTTAGATATGTTGCTATTTTGAAATCAGTGCTGTTGTTAGTTTACAGTCAGGACTCTGATTTGTTCATTTGAAAACATTAAAACGATTCTTTTTAAAAAACAAATCTGTGCCCGAACAACGTGTGTGTTTTGGGTAGAAACTTTAGCGGCATGTCAAATGCTTTCGCTCACAAACATCTGAACATTTTCAATTAGGATTTGCAGTTTTAGCTTGAATTTAATTGTTTCATAAAGGATGACAAGCCATCTGGTCCAGCTGTTGCAAATAGACCCGGACCATTACGGCACAAACCGACATGTTTCACAGATGGCTGCTAGGCCTTCTCTCCCTAAACACAATGCTTTACGTTCAACAGAAAGGCTCTGTTTTGTTCTCATCTGTGCTCAAACCTATGTGAACACAATCAATCTGCAGGCAGTATTTTTTGTAATTATTTGCTTTTGTATCTCTGCCAGATTTCAGTGTTTCCTCACGTTACTGACATGAACTTAATACAACTGTCCTCTTCATGTGTTTGGTTGACTTGGAGAAGGTTTAGGATCATCTCCCTCACAGGGGTGGAGCCAGAGGGCGGCCAATGGTGGCTAAGACCACCATAAATTAATCTTTGGACACCCCAACCACTGTTTTGCAGAACCATACATTTAAAGGCTTATGTAAGTCTTCCTCATGTAATTCTTCATTTTTCCCTACATTTTATTCTATAAGTAAATGACGGAGTGATTAGATCCACAGAAACTTGCCACATAGAAAAAAAAAATCATTTTTCAGTTTCAGTGTCAGTGATGGTCTCAGTCTGGTCACTCCTTTGATAAGTGTCTGGCTCTGCCACTGCTCCCTCGAGGTGTCCTGCAGGAAGTACTTTGTGAGCACGGGGATTAAAGTACCCTACCTACTGAGGACCATTTCATCTCTGTACAACCCATTCCCCAACTCCAGGGTAGGAATGAGATTCTGCTCCAGGTGAAGTTCAAGCATCTCGGAGTCTTCTTCATAAGTATCATGTTTTTATACCTCCTTCTGCTTTGATGACTTCTGATAAGGTTTAAAATAATAATTTTTCCAAAAATAAACATAATCAAAGAAAAAGCAAACTTTCAAGCTCTGATGTGAACAGAGTTGGGGAAAACCACAAAAGATCTGAACACAAAAGAAAAGCAGGCAAAAATATCAAATACATTCAAGAGATTCAACCATCAAACTGCACATGCAACCAAACAGATGTGTTTGCAAAGCTGAAAAATAACAGCAATACAGTAAATTAAATAAAGATGTAATTTTAACCATGAACAGTCCCATAAAACAGACTGTTTTCTTCAGTGATCTGCTGCCATCAGATGCCAGCTTGCTGCAAATTTGTGACTTGTACTGATACTCTATATGAGTTATATGAGTAGTTTTTCTGTGGGGAAGGAAAGATGAGCTGAAATCAAATCAAGCAGCAGTCAGTAGTTTACATCTATGTTTACCACTTAATGATTTGCATGTCCTTGAAAAGTGTTTGTTTGCACAAAGATGCTGAAAACTGTAACAAAACACTAAAAACAAACTAGATTCTTCTCTCAGCTACAAGGTCTGGTTCTAATATTTCTTCCACAACAACACATGTAGAGTTTGTTGCTTCACAGATGTTCACTTCAAAGTAAATGCATGAAGTGCTTCCAGGCTGCACCAGAAAATAGATGGACTCTCTTGAGTGCTTGGTCTTTATTGTGCACCATTCACAAAAAGAAAAGGAAATGCCAGCAGCGCAGATACACACGTTTTTTTTCCTGCCTCTTTAAAAGTGTTTTTTTTTTAATGTCATAGCATTTAGTGGTGGCATGTAGTCAGATCTTTTCTTAAGTAAATAACACAGAATTAAATTAAAACATGTGTGTAATGTTTGTATTTATTTTATCATTTCAAATAGTGAACTGGCTCTATGTCATTAAACACATGCTGATCAGATAATCCAGAAGTATTGTCCCATATTGTGGCAAATTGTTCATTATTCTGAATTATTCACAGCAACTTTGAATGCACTCATCCCTTTTATAATTTGTCCTGAATAAACTACAAGGACACTTCTTGTTTAGTTGCTGGAGGAGAACTAAAGCGTAAAAGGAAGAGTCATGATTCCCTGTCTTGTCTTAGTTCATGTCTGTCATTGCTCCTGTTCTTGCCCCTCCCTCATGCGGTAATTGTCATCAAGGTGTTTCTTGTTTCATTGATTTACCTCCACGTTATTTAAACCCTTCTGTTTCTTGTCTCGTCCTGGGTTCATCTGTTCTGTTTTGTCATAGTCACAGTTCTTGTCACAGTCTTAGTCCTTGGTTCTGTTCCTGGTTTTGTTTAGTCATAGCCTCAGTTACTTTAATAAACGCACCATTTGGATTTTGTACCTCTGTCTCCTGCTTCTCTGCGCTATCGGTTCCACCCCACCACGGGTCATGACAGTGAACATATAACATTCCTTTATCAAGAGATTAGGGGAAATTAATTGCATGTTTAGAATTTTATTTAGGATGTTGACAATTTGTTAGAAACAGGCAACATTTACAAACTTCTCAGCTTCTTTAAAAAGCAATATTTTAGGTTTAAATAAAAAGAAGCCTTTAAACATATTTTTTTTTTTCAGAATAAATCAGTGTTGCTGGAGTTTGACCCCCCACATGTGGTCTTGATGCTGTTGCAGAACAGGTGTGGGTGGTAACAACAACACACACACACACACACACACACACACACACACACACACACACACACACACACACACACACACGCTCCCTACAGAAAGGGTTCATATGGTCATAATTACACTCTTCCTTCAGCTATAGGAAGCAGGGAGGCCGCGGGTAGGAATGAAGGAGAGCTGCTCAGCAGGCAGCATGGAGCAGTTCGCTGAAGGAGCTAAGAATCAGCTGGCCCAGGGCCACCACCAGGCCTAATTACTGAAAGAACATGAATAATGAGAAATCAGTGCTCCGTTGGTCCGAAATCTGCAGCACACTCTGCCTGGTCAGTTCACGTCTGAGTCAGATTACCCACAATGCTCCCTGAGTGACGGATAGCCTGTGGCGTGGACCACATACAGTTTCTCAGGCTGCATGTGTATTTATATGTGACCTTTGTGGGCGTTTTGATGTGCTATGGGGTCTAAGATTTTCACACGATAAACTGAAGCGGCTGTGTTTTTGTGTTTGCCGTTTCCATTTGGGAAGCAGGTGAACTGTTTGTTGTTTCAGATGGTATGAGGAGTGATCCGTGTTATTAAAAACCTGCTTATGCAGGTGATTTCTTTGTGTCAGTAGTTATTGATGGACACTTTCTCTCATAATGCAGAGAGAGGCACATCTGGCAGTTGAGTTTACCTTTGAATTAACCATGACAGGTTGAAATCCTTCTATAAATAAAATAAAATAAAGGAGCTCTCCTGGGAGAGCACAGGCTCCCACACCGACTTTAAGACGGGAATATGCTTATTTATTATTATTTTTATTAAACTGGAGAGATAAATGAGATAAACGAGGCTGCATGAGGCTATGGGAGTTGGGGGAGCTGTCCAGGTGCTGAAACAGCAGAAGGCAGTTCAAGAGCAGCTATCTGGTGGGGGTTTAATGGACACTGCAGGTGAATTATTTGAACATTTAACTTAAGAATTAACTGGAGAAAGTTGGGATTATTTTAGAGGAAAATGGGAAAAGAAAAAATAAAGAAGCTGAGCTCAATTGTGTCAAAAACAACAGTCCTAACAGAGCCTGTTCGGTTAAGAGGCTCTTGAAAGTCATTTAGATCAAAATAACGATCCGTCTGCCACAAATCAGTGGTGTGAAACGACACCGGGAGTCGGTCACAGCCCCGCATGTAGCTGAATGCGGACAGGAGGGGTGGAGTTTGTTGCATTTACTTTTCAAAGCTCCTCCGGCTCAGACAGAAGACGCTCTTTCTCTGCCTGGAAAGCAGCTCAGATGGTGCGTCCTGCCATGTGATCCACTTTACCCAAACCAGCCGCTGCAGCCTCTAGTTAAACTTTCCATGCTGTTGCCCGTCCGGCGGACCGAATCAATAGGAGGTACTGGACTCGCCCGCCCGCTGCGCTCCGGTTCTCCACCCTCGGAGGTCTCTCCGGGTTCAGAGGGACTCGCGCGGCCGCAGGAGCTGGCCCGGGTCTCCCGCTCGCATGGAGGGAGACGTTATGGACAAGGTGGAGGCCACGGCTCCACCTTGTGACTTCGACCCCACGAGTGGGAGCATCCCTGCCACCAAAGTGGAAATCACCGTGTCCTGCAGGTGAGTGCAGGCTGGTGTGAACGCGCGAGCGTTTGGCGACGCGCCGCGCGTTTTGACTTTTTTTCTGTTTGGTTGTGCAGCAAGTGGCGCTAAGACTGGAGCAAATGCAAGACACTGATCATTTTCCTTGTGAAGCAGGTCAGTTTGATCCAAGTCTATAAAAAAAGAGCAACGTGAAAAGAAACATGACTGCGATGAGATAAAAATAATAACTTCAGTCTTTTTCATAGATTTTAAAATAAAACGGGTTTAGAAATGGTCCAAACAATGAAACAGCACGAAGTAAAGTTTTGCGCTTTTTGGCGATCCTCCCTCTAAATCACTAAGAGCTCCTTGGTGTTGCTTTGAGTTGCTTTTCCGCGCGTCGCGTGCCAAGCGCGCAAAATGCACCCATCCTCCAGTTTGTTGGCACACCAAAGAGGTCTCCCCTCAGCCCGTCACTCTAAAGCTCGAGGCGACACCTGTTCTGTTGTCTCGGAGACGGGAAAAGAGGCGTCAAGTGTTTTGTTCTGATGGCATTTGGGTGAATCCTGCAGAGATTCATGTGGGAGAAACACCACGGAGATCACAAGAGTCTCGTTTGGTTTGGGTGGGGCAGCGCTGGCTGCAGGTGGACACGCTGTGGAAGCTCAGTCATGGTGCTGAAGCATCGACAGGGTGTTCAGTTTTACTGATTAGGATATTTTCTATGCCTCCACTGTTGTGCATCACTGAGCTCCAAATTTGAATCATTCTGCTTTTATTTTGCTACATTAACACATTTAAATGAAGGGAGAAAACCCAGAATTAGATTGAACTCATCTATCATTCGCTTTATCAGGTGGCAGGAAGATAAATCCATCCAGAAATGAGTGTTTTTTTATTTTATTTTTTGAATGATGGCTGTATCTGTCTCATAACAAATATTATAAGCCATTCTGGATAAGATTTCAGAACAAGACTTCATGATGTGGACAGGTTTGATCATCTTGTGTTAAGTTACATTTTTGGTATGTGTGTGTGTGTGTGTGTGTGTGTGTGTGTGTGTGTGTGTGTGTGTAAGGCTGACATATGTATCTCAGGCTGTGAGTGCATATGAGTTTCTATCCACTGGGGGCATTTCTTATGAGTAACAGCTGGAGGTGTGTTGTTTCCCTTTTGGTACACTATTTCCTTTCCTCCCCCCTCTCAGACCTGAAGCCAGGATCTGTGTTGACGCCCCGAGGCTCTGTTGTGCTAGTCATTAATTCCTTTCCAAACAAAAAGTAGCTCCTGGACACAGTTTGCTTTAGAGAAGAAAAAGTAATTCCCTCTTTCACTGGGTCCTGAAACATTTCAGACCTGAAGTCCTGCCTGTTCTCCTGTGTGACTCGTGCAGATTGCTCCAGTCTCTCCTTGTACAATTTGGGCAGACAGCTGAGAAGCTGAAGTGCACAGCCATGCATGCAGCTATACTCCATCAGCTTATCAGGAAGTCTGTATTTGGTGGAGGCACACAGAAACAATGGGTATTATGAGTATTATGTGGGAGCGAGGCACAGGCTCCACAACCCTGTGTAATTGATTTAGTAAGCCTGAAAGCTCTGAGATTGCAGCGCACATGGAATTGAACTGTGCCTTGCTGCCCTCCAGGCATTCTCATAACCCTCTGCTGATATTGCAGCGACCCCCCCCCCCCCTCCTCTGACAAACTAGAGGGACCGAAACAGACAGACGCTTATCAAAACAAGAGCACATCACTGTGATAGCACCTCGTTCCCTGTCTACTGCTCTGATTGCTCACAGGTCAGCCAGTGAGCCGTGTCTCGAGTGTGCATTTCCAAGCAGGAAGGGCTACCCTCCTGCTCTGAGATAAGATGGCTCTTCACACTGAAGCAGAGCCCCTCATCCTGCACCAAACCAGTCAATCCAGTTCAGTGGGTTAGGGCTCCCCTGCTGCCTAACCCTGCTTCTTAAGTGGCACCAACAAATGTGTTCATTAGTTAATATTTAAGCAGCTGTGATGAATGTTTCATAGGTTGTCTGTGTGGTTTGCCACATCATGCTTATATGAGCACAGTGGCAAATGTGAATGTGCCCTCTTTCTATCTCAGCCTGCCAGAGCGTCTCAGAGTTCCCATGTACAATAGCTTTAGGGAAACTGGGGCTTTAGCTCTGCGGCTCCACTTTGAAGCACCCTTTTAGTTATAAATGTTGGAAAAACTGTGCCAGACCCTCAAGGCTTGGCATGTGGAGTTTCAGTTAAGGATTTTTCCCCTCTTTTCTTTCTTTTCAATCTCTCTTTGACTTGTCACGGTGCAAACACATGACTGTCTTCTTCTCTGACAAGAACAAGGGAAGGGAATTGTACTAATTATCTTGGTAACTTGGACAAAGGTTTACAAGTAATATCAGAATAGAGTGAGGTGGGGAGTGGAGGATCTCGCTTGCAAAAGATTACTTTTCTCTGTCTCATTTTTCAACCATTAAGAGAAGAAAATAACAGAATAATTTAATATAAAGCCTGGGGACATGGTGGAGTACACAGCATTCGCTTCAGTACAATAAAATTACCAAGCAGAAGGAAGGACACAGCGTGAAAATCTATCTTGCTTCCATTCAGCAACAATTATAGGAGTTTACTTGTCCTCCTAATGGCTTAAAAACATGCTGCTGGTGTGCAGTTAAAGTGAAAAGCAGCTGACTTCCCCTGAGCTCAGACTCCCACCTGATTGCATCAACGTGAAACTTTATCAGCCCCCATCGCCAGTTTTATTGAGATGAAAATGCTGCACAGTGCTTTCTGCCGAAGCTGTGGAGCTCCCTGTAAACCATTCAGACAGCTTGGTTAGTGTGGCATTGCATGGAATCGCTGCGTTCCATAGATGAGGCAGATCTGCCTCAGACCGGTCGCTCTGCTCCAGAGGGATTTATTACCTGCTGAAATGCGTAGGAGGTCACGTGAATGCCAGCATCCTGATACAAATATGTGCAGGAGAGCTGTCCTGACACATGAGGCCACTGATTGCCGTTTCCCTGTGTCTAATGAAATCTTCTGGCCTGCTACTTGATCTAGTCTCTTACTGAAGCAATCTTTGCTCCTAATAAAATTATCACTCTGCTTCATTGAACGTGTGGCATTGCCGTAAAACCTGCCAACATGGATGCAGCTTTTGATCAAAAGTTAGGAAACCACTGCAAATCTTTGTGAAATCAGTATCTCTTTGTAACCAAAAGGAAGATGGACGGTCTCAAGCCTTCAAACAAAGAGAAGTGGAATAAATTACCCAACAACAATGTTCAAAACTAAAAAGCAACCATTTCCAGAGCTGTAGTTCTGTTAAAAGTTAGAAATAACTCATGTCTTTATTACATCATAGCAGCTAGACTTCCATGTATTCTTGTAAATTGTTTTCAATCAATAGTTGCTCAGGGTTTCTGAAGGTATTTCAGAGGTTTTCTCTGGACTTCAGCTGCTTTTTAATCCATTTTCTGTCCAGTTATTGTACCTAGTCATGACAACATGTTGGGCATGAATGAAAATAAGAAAAATGGACAGTAGGACAAAAAAACAGGTTGTTAAATAGTAATTGATAGTCATGATTTTAGAAAAAAATATAAAAATCTAGCAAAAAACCCCAAGAGAAGCATCATTATCTTCAGCTGAACATCAACACTGTGTCAGGTTAAAAGCTCTCTGGGAATCACCTGTATCCTGTCAAAGTGTCAAACTGTGTTTTCTTTGGGGAGTTTAAATAGATTCAACTAAATAATCTGGATCAAGTTGTGTTTTTGTGACAGGCTGCTGGTAACACAATATCTAAAATGTTTATTTTTCTGCCTGTGTCCATACAACACTGTTCATCACTGAGTTAAGCAGCATTTTTTATGGCAAAGTGAATCACAATGAATTATTCACTGAAATGAAACACAGCTAAAATCTAAAGCAAACCATGGAAAATCTTTAAAAGATTATAATGAAGTTCTTGAAAATATATTTTAAAAAAATCAAGGGATGACTCAAGACTTTTGTATAGTAGTGTCTGTTTTTAGTGTTGGGGCTAAAAGTTGCTACTTTAATCCAGCCTTTCATCTGTTTTTTCTTCAGATAGAACATTCTTTGTTTTTCTCCTGGCACACACAGCATGTTTGAGCTGAACTAGTTTGCATTGTGCAGGAGCATAAAAGATTAATAAAAGACCTCTCTGAGAGAAAGAGAGAAATTTCAATTTGCAGACTGACCTGGGGTGAGCGCTCAGCTTTTATCTCTCTTGTGTTTGTGAGTCATGTGCCACGTGTGTCTCAGGGATCGGGGGGTTGCGAGACAGAGGAGTACCAAGAGGAATCTGATTTCGTTATGTCTAATTTTGGGGACGTTATTATTGAAACAGGCGACGCTCACGGGTCGATGAAGCGGATAATTATACGCATAAACCATAAGACGGTGAAAATGAGTTGGGATCCCAGTCTTACACTTGGTATCTGGTGGTGTTATTAATATATCCTCATCTGGGACATCACAGGTGGAGCTCATGGAAACACAGTCTTATGATTGCATAACTGAGATTTACACTGCTCCCCTTGTTGCCTCTGACATAATTGGAAAAAAAAACACAAGTAGCTGCATCTATAAGAGAGTAAAAACAAGCTGCGTTCAAAACTAACAGGTCATTATAGTGTGTTAGAAGACTAATGTGGTGGGGGATATTTGACAAAGCACAACAGCTTGTTTGAGAAATCGTGGCGCTATTGGCAGATTTGCACAAAGTGTTAGCCTGCTTACTCAAGCTTTAACACTCTGTTGCATATGCTGAAGGTCCTTCACTTGTTGACGCTCTTAGCTGAAGGGCAAAACAAGCTCCTCATTGCCAGACAGGCGTGGAGTTTGATACATTATAGTGGACATGTTGTAGAGGAGCTAAAAGGGAGGTTTGTGTGAGCAGGGTCAAAACATTTGAGTCTCAAAGTCCGGGAGAAAATATCACCACCTTCCAAAACTGTGAAATGATGATTGCATCACCATAGCACACTGGGGTCCTTGCCAATAGGAAGTTTGATGCTAATTTCCATCTGATTTCACAAATTGACATTGCTGATATCGTGCACATTCTTGTTGTAGGATTAATTTATCATCATGTCTTTGCAAGTGGGTGCAAACAGAAAGCATAAATCTTTTCAAACGTACTCATTCACTGGATAAAATAAGACAAATCACATGCCATTTTTTCTCAGGTGAGTTCTTTTATATTTTTAGATGCTTTAAAATGGAGTTGGTATAAGGTCTGTTGCCATCTGGATTTTTTTGTAAGGTGGTAGTGATGGGTGAGGAATAAATGTAACCACAATACACCATGCACTTCTTTTGGAGGACTCACCTGCCACTCACCGTGGTGGTCACATCTGTTAGTCCTGTAGGACAGTCCTAAATTTAAACCAGTGAGAAATGTACAAACTCGACTCATGCACAGTTGGCATGAATAGAATAAAAAGGTATGTTTTGGTTCCAGGCTGGAAATGTGCTTATTTTTATTTTACAAGGAGGTTTATGGAGATTTATTCACTTTTTCAGGAACTGCAGATTTAAAGTAAAGGATAAATATTTATCATATTTATTCCTTCCATTGATGTTTTCTGGCTACAAACAAGCACAAATGAGACGGCGGCGGCTGTACATGCAGAACTACAGAATATCTTTGAAATCAATATGTTTGTTCAGTGTTAATAAATAGCTTTAAGGAACTGCTGCTTCAGCTTTCAGCTCATAAAACTAAGCAGAGCTTGATTATTGGACTGTTTGTTGGGAAGTGGTATTTGACATTTATTACCAGCCCAGTTAATTTAACTGTGAATCTTAAAATGGATTTACATTAACATTGTTGGTGTTCGTCAGTTTATTCTAGCTGAACACAGTTCAACAATAAAACACAAAACCGAAGACACGATCTTCTCATTAACGAGACACTATTTTCTCACGCTTGTTTTTTTGTGCTAAGATGGAAAAACTGCATAGTGGTGTTTCGATTATTATAAAAATTCACCCTTGGATGTGTGATAGGTTTGGTGTTCCACACATGGCTGTCAAGCTGTGATGTTTTAAAGAAATTTTTACTTTAAAAAGTCATTTCTGGTTTTAGTTGCTTGTTTTCTTGTACTTTCAGTTGATAAGAATGTATTTGCATATTAAAAATGGCATGACAGAAGCTAGGAAAGCACCAGGCCTGGCGTTTAAATAAGCATTTTAAAAAAGCATCAAACTATTTTCAACTGGATTTTAAAAAATGGTTTCCTATTTATGTTAGGGGAAGTTGATAATTTTGTTTCATGGTTTTAATGTGTGTTCTTTCTGTGAATGTGATGATGATCTTTTTATGTTGTAATAAACAATAACTTCATCTCCACTCAACCTGCTTTTACATAGAAAAACAAACCTTCATTGCAGGATGTGAAAAATGCAATAGATGGATCTGAGTTCAGTATATGCTAACCTGCACACCAGCTGTTTGTTGCTTTGGCTTTTATTGATGTTATATTGAACCTTTCTCTTTATTGTAATGAGCTGCATGGTGATGGTTAGCATTGCCACCTCACAGCAAGAAGATCTGATTGAGTCCCAGCTTTAGATCTTTAAGTGACAAGTTTTTGTGCAAGTTCAAGTTTTCTGAGATTTTCCACAGCCTGAAAACATACATGTTAGGTTGACTGGACATTTTAAACCTTATGTGTGTGTGTGTGTGTGTGTGTGTGAGTGCATGTTTGGTTTTGTGTGTTCCTGTTTTGGCTCTGTGATGGACAGAGCTGCCTCTTGCTCTTTTGCTGCTGGGATGAGCTCCAGCTACCGCCTGTGACCCTGAACAGGATTAGGCGGGAATAGAAAACAAGTGTCAGAAGATTTTTTGGTCGTTTCAAACCAAAATATGGATGAGCCTAGAAACTACACTTGATTTGGTTTCTAGTATACAATTCAAAGTATTTTAAAGTAGTTTGTGGATAGCGTGTCTCTTCAAGGACATTTGCAGCTTTTGCTTTTCAGATGAGGTGCAGATTTCTTCAAATTTACAGGATAGACAGCGCAGAGTGCTGCGTTTCTCTCAATTCCTTGTTAAAAAAGAAGCTCTCTCTCCACATGCCCAGAGCTGTCACTGTATGCAATTAGCAGTGATATTATTCCCGAGTCAGACATTAGTTACACACCCAAAGCCAGTCTGAAACAGAGGGTGTCAGTGTATGTGCATACTCATTTATTATACGAGCAGAACAGCAGGTTTATGACTGAAATTCTGTCACTACCCATGAGATGGCTGCCCAGGGAGTGCTTTGCTGCAGGTAGCGCCAACTTATACAGATCCCTGGTTAAAACTGAATAATTTAACAGATGGAAAAGAAGGAAAAGACACCTGGTGCCATCATAGTGAAAGTCATGGGTGTCTTACTTAATAAAGGGCCCAGAGTGTGCTTTGAATGTCATGGAAGTGAGGTTTTTTTTAGATACAGAAGTTAAACAACATTAAGTTGTATTATAAGGCATCACCACTCATGGTTTAAAGACATTAAGTTATGCATTTGTTTTCTTTATAAAAGTGGTAATTCTTGAAACATCTTGTGAGCTGTGTCATATAGTTTAGTGTAGAAATATAACAATCTAAAATATGATATTTCAATTAGTAAAACTATTTAAAAAGTGTATTCCATAGTTGTTGTTTGTGTTTTAACAAGTTTGAAAATAGACCTTCCTCTAAAATGATAATCTGATATAATTTATATTTTTAGAAGTGAGAAGAATTTCCCAGAGGAAAACTGCAAATTATTCATTAAATAACACGATTTCTGTATAGGGTTGACCAACTTCCTGCTGCAGTATTCCCATGCCCTGCTTGGTTCTTTGAGCTTTTGACCCATTAGAAGTGCTTAAGGATGTGCAAGACAAAAAGTAGACCTTTTGACCTTGTGAAGCATGAGTAGGAAGATAATGTTAGTCCTCAGTCAAAGGAGAGAAGGCCTATGGGCAGGAGAGGAAGTGAAGTGCCAGAGTAGACCTTAAAATGCAAACCATCCTTCACTTCCTCCTTGCAGCCATCTCCATTGTCTCTAATGTAACACAAAGACTTTTTCTTCCACTGGATGCTTGTCTTTCACATTTATGGCGTCCTCTCATGAACCCATATGGCTGCAGGTTATTGAAAATTCAGACGCAGGACATTTTACAGCAACTCTCCCCTGAATGAGATGTGATTTATCTTATTCATGGCACTCTAATAACTTCTAATTCTTTGTTTCATTCACTTTTGATCTAGAGAAAACGTTGGTAAATTTGTAATAAAAGGCCAGATAAGTTTGCAGATTAAAAGTGCACCACTTTATTTCGTCTTCTCTTCAGTTCTAACTGGATTGATGTTACGTAATATTCCTGCATCCTGTGAGCAAAAGACAAGTCAATTAGGAACGAAACAGCCTTTTAGAAACATTTTGAAAAACAACAAAAAATGAAGTTGTCTTTGATTTAAGCACTTGTGTTTAAGCATAGAAAGCAATTAGTTATATTTTTCATCCTCTTTCAAGTTCTTTCCTAATTATTTGTATTTTCGTTTGCTCTACAACTAATTAAGTACTCCAGACAACTAAAGAGGTGAACAAAATTACAGAATCACCAAAAACATTTCAAACTGTTTTACTAAAACTGTTCATTTAAGGTGAATTTAGGGATTTTCATGAGTATATTTAAACTGAGAGTGATGAGATGCGATGGGAATAAAAAGTTCCTGTATCTAATTACGTTTGTCCTACTTTCAATGAACTTCATCTTCATCAACAAACTTCTCCCTTAACTTTCAGGATAACGATCTTTTCCTTTCCCACTGGGGGATTGTACAGAGGAGGAAGTTAACTTTGGAAACGCTGTGTTACTTTAGTTAAAACAGACGGATTATTGGAGATGTTTATAACATCGTTCGACACAGATGTGTGAGACTGCGGATTAATTTGCATCGGTGCATATATATCAGCCGGCTTGTAATTTCTTCAAGGAATAAAAATGTTGAGTGAGAACTAATTGAGGCTCAGCAAACTGAGCGTTGTGAATTTAATGTTCCCCTGCTCTCCTTCCCTCCAAGTGATCCACCCTCTGCTTCGGGAGATGGGATGCAGTGACGGACAAGCTAATTGTTGGGAGCTAATGGATGCCAGACAGTAACAGGTGGCTACAAAGAGGCGTTCAGTCATGGATGGTTTTGTTATCTCCAACGTTAATTGCGCTGACAATTTTCCAACTGTTGTCAGGTCAGCCCAAGGCTAAAACTCAGTGAGGCTGCGTCTGTCTTCTGCCCCTGGAACCCCGTGATGGAAGGTTTTATGTCCAGGAATACTAAATTACATGTTCACGAATGGTGTCATGCTGCTTGGATTCAGTCCTGAACTCTCATCTATATTCATTAAAATCCTCTCATCCCCTAAAGGGACAGGAATTATTTTTAACCAGGATTATTTATTCCTCTCAGCCAGATACCAAGACAGAGACATATCTGTGTGTCTGTATGCTGATGAGATCACTAAAACCTTCAGGAACAAGAGTTTGTCTAAATTATTACCTAAAATGATTGATGATAGTGTTTGCATAAACTAATGCCTTTTTACATGTAAAGTGATGGGAAAATATTTAGGAAAATGACTCCATTTATTGGAGGAACTTATAATTCTCCAAGCGTTTGACAGTGCCTAAAAAAGAAATGAGAGAAATATTAATATGATCACTGTTTGCTTGAATAAGTCAACGTGCCAAACCAGAGATGATATTTAATGGATCCCTGTTAAAATCCTCCACTGTGGCGCTCAGTTTAGCTGCATTTACATCAACATGCAGTCATTTAGCAGAAGCTTTTCTTCAAAACGACCCATAATTAGGCACATTTTTATCTTTAATATGAAACCTTGTTTTAACCTGTAAGTGTTGAATTTAGAGAGAACAAGTCAAGGAGCTCAAGGAGGACGTTAGGGATGTTAGAGTGGAGTTAGAAAAATATAACTGATGGCATTTTTAAAAAGCTTTCTACGCTAGACATGGTCAGGGAAGAGGCCAACGCATTTAGATTTGATCATTTGCTGAAGCTGTCAGTAATTGCAGGAATAGTTAAAATATCTTTGTGGTTTTTGAGTTTTTGTCTTTAAGGGTTCCCCCAAAGTGTCTTCTATACATGGGAAACAATTGTGTCATAAAGTTAAGTTTTTAAAACCTAAAGAAACTAAAATAAGTTGGCAGAGCAAAAAAAAAAAAAACTTTTAGGATCCCAATCTGGGCCACAAGGAAACAACAGGGAACCAGAACCAGATGTAGAGTTTTATGTGACGAAGGAACCAAAGATAACAGCTGGAAGGGTGATTAGTTGGTGAGAAACAGCTGGGTGATTGACAGATACAGCACAGGTGTGTGAGTATGGTGAAAGCATAAAAACCAAGGGATGCAATGAGCAATTAAACACATTGAAACAGGAATATAAAACCAGAACGAAACTGATACTATAAGAATACTTGAATTACAAAAACAACAACCCCAGAAGTGAAAAAACTAACAAAAAGTGACAGAAGGAAACACCAAAACCCTTACAGGTTGTTTGTTTTTGTCTTTAATTTGCAGAGAGGTTATTGGTCTGGTTGATTTATTAGGGCTTTTTTGGACAATGCATAAAACGGTTTGAACATTATTGTGTACCAGATGTTGAAAAAAAATAAAAAAAAACAACAACAACAGCAACAACAATCCAACAGTGACTGAGGAAATTAGAGCTGATTCCTAAATATAGTAGATGTGATGGCAATTTAGATTGTAAGTAATAAAAAAACAAATCAACAGATTTATCTTATTACGCATGTTTTCCCACATCTGTAGTGTTTCAAAGACAGGCCACTAATGATGATGTCATCAATGCCATATTTTGGTTTTGGACCCATGTAATGTAAACACTGTTAATTAGTAAAAACATAGCAGCTAAGCAGAAAGTTAATATTATACATTGACCAACTGTCATTAGGGACTGTAGTAAACCTGGTCCTTCTACTATCCTACCTGTTGTAGAAGTGTCTCTGCTCCAGCACACCTGGTTTAATTAGCAGGTCTGGACAGAACTTGAGGACATCGAACTACAGAATCGTTTGTTTTGGAGCAGAGAAGAAAACCAGAGAGATTCCTGTTGTTTATCCTTTACTCGGGCCTTGTCAATACCAGTTTAAATAAACTGCATAAAAAGCCTTTTAATTGGCTCACCCATCATTCAGGATGCTGCTGTTAATCACTTAAAATGTATATTAACATTTTTAAGGGAAACAAAGAGATGTTTTGTTGGATTTTAATAAAAAATGAAGGTTTTTGTAACATAAACCCTGCTTTTTTAGTCTGACTATTGGGTCATTATTTAATGCTTTTATGCTTCCATGTGTAAATAGTGATGGACCTGTTCATTTAATTGGTACAGTTTTACTTTAAACCTTTAGAATAAAACTCCTCATGTACTTAATGCTCTTTCCCCTCTTTTTGCTTTGACTCACCGGAGCATAGAGCGGGTCTTCACGCTCTGTAGTTCCAGTGTGCTCCAACAGAGCGGGCACAGTGTTAATTGTGACACTTTACATAATAAGAGACCAGTAGAGCTTGTTATTTAAGTAAAAGCTGCCCATTTGATCCTATTTATATTTATATTTCTTGGTTGTTATGGTAAACACTAGAATTAGAACAGTTTTGATGAAAACACAAACTGATAATTATTTTTATTGAACAAATAGGAGAAAACAGTGAAAAAAAAAACATGATTTAAATCACTTTCTAGAAAATAAAAATACTCTCATTTTATTTAAAATACAAATATAGTGATTCATGGCGCCGCTTTAACATGACTAAAAACTACAATTACCGTTTATTTACTAATAAATGTTGCGACTATCATTTAAATCCTGTTGCTGTTTTGAGACGAGCGCCGCTTTTCACACATTTGTCATTTTTATTGGACACAATGGACTCAGATGATGGTGTTTTATGACCTGCAGTCTTGACTGTGATCATTAATTCCCGCAAGCCGTCAAATCGTACGAAAGCGTTTGGACAAAACGACTTCAAATGACTAATTAGCGTTTAATAAACTCAATATAACAGCTGTTGTTTGAAGCACTGCTGTTCAAAAGAAGCGATTAAGTTTTGTGCTTGCTTGTGTCTTTTTATGTTTTATTCAGTATTTCTTAAAATCAAGTTGGCAGATTGTCAGAGGGTTATGCCATTTCAGTCCAAGAGCAGCTGGAATAATCAGATTTCCAACGACTACCCTCACACACTTTTCTGATTTAGGGTACAAGAGAAGGAAATAGCTTTTAGACATAATTCACACCCTCCTGTGTCCTCTGTGTCCTTTCACCGGGCTTTAATGTGCTTATTTTTCTGCTTACTTGAAAATTGAATCTCAAGGGCATGATGTTTTATATGAAATAAGTGTGATTGTGATTTAGTATGCAATTTACTCTCTTGCCTTTCAAATATGGTATTATGTGATGAAACGACATGCAAGAGGAAGTAGTTAGATTAGTGTAAAAATGGATTCAAGCAAGTTTTATTCTGCATTTGTAAATTTGTTGGACTTGACTGAAGTCTGATTCTTCTTTTCTTGCAGGAATCTATTGGACAGAGACACTTTCTCCAAATCGGACCCATGTAAGTTCTGGTCTTACACTTATTATTATCGTTGCACTTTATTGTTTTTTCATATTTTAACTGAGTAATTCCATGAAAGTCTTCCTTTATGTTTTACTTTTGCTGAGCTGAAGTTAAATTCAGTTTACTCTGCTATTTCAAAGTGTTCCTCCAATAACAGCATATCATTTGCACAGTAATGTGACAACCTTTCCTTGCTGTGAGCTAAAGTACCATAATGTATGCAGAGTATAAACACCCGCTCTTGAATACAAATGGCTATCTTTTGGTTTGAGAAATGGGAAAATGCCATAAATGCATTTTTTTTTTTTTTTGGTTTTATTCCTCGCTGAATAGAGAATGGAGGAGGTTTTTCTTTTACATAAGCCCTTTTGTGTAAATAAGATGTGGGGGAAAATATCACACCCATCCATTTTTGCACATGCCTGAAGCTTAACCTGAGGATAAATCGCAGGTCATGACAGCTTCACCTGCTTTATTTAAAGCTGTAAAATCGAGCAGAAATCAGGAGACTCCCACCCATTAAGGAATTGTGTTTTGATTGCAAGTCTTACGGAAAAAAATTGTGCTCCAGGCGCTTTTTGTCTTTTTTTAGAGCTTTGTTCCAAGCATGTGGATGTCAGTCAACATTAATCATCAAGCTTGGCACTTCATTATGCTGTCAGGGCGTGGCGGGGTAATTGATGATAAATGTCAGCAGCGAAGGAATAAAACAAACACAATTTGTGGATTCAGGGTGCCTGATTGAGATTGTTCTTTGACAGTGCTTTCGTTTCCTCTCCTTCTCTTTTTACATCTACCCTCCATCGCATCACATCTCAGTGGTTGTGTTATACACCCAGGGCGCGGAGTCCAAACAATGGAGAGAGGTAAGAGATCACAGCCGCTCTCTCTGTCAACACAAGTCAGTCAGTCCGTCTCTCCTCCATGACAGCCTGCTTTCTGTTTACACCCTCCGCTCTCTCAAGGTAAATGCTGTGTGCCAATCATTTGTAATTGATTGACCCTGTGAACACTGATGGTCAGCACTGTGTTAGCTTTGGCTGGTTGACTGATTAAGAGGGCAGCTACACGTATCTTTAAAGGTTTTGCTCTGCATCAGATTCCCCTCTGGCTGCTGGAAATAGGACCTAATTAGACCAGAGAGGCCGATAAATCCAGAAGAGTTTGCAGCAGGGGCACAGCTCATCTGTAATTATGCTTAAAATCAAAATGGATGGGAATATGGAGAATCAGCAACTTAAATGTGTTGCTTGTTTCTGTTATAACTATAATTCTGGTCTTTGTAAACTCTACATATAGGACTTAATGTTTTGTTCAAGTGTAGTGACAAAACCAGAACCAGTGTGCAGTTCTGAAAGAATAAGAGGACTATACAGATGCACTGCTGCCTGATTTGATTTCCTAAAATTATCCCTTAAATTAAACTTTTATCTGTCAAGATAGTTTAGGGGAAACACGAGTGCAGACACAGTTATTAAAATACATTTTAATGTAACATGAAAGTGGAGCCCTTAATGTAACAGCTGATATGAACATGTACTGACTGCAGCAGCTGTAGGTCCACATGACTTGAGGTTGTGTTGATTAAATATACTCTGTGTGTGTGTTGCATCGAGAAGCCAGAGATAACTGGACTGATCTCAGCGTTGAAGAGATAACTTAGATGAGGGTTTCTGTGGAAAGGCTGTGAACAGTCAGTATGTGAATTTTGCATTTAAGCTCCATGTTAGAGAACAGCAAGTTGTGCAAAATACACTGAAACATTAAACAGTTGGACATGTGCATTCAGAGGTTTAGAGAAGGTCACTTTAAGTTCACCTGTAAAGGTTAGAATTCAGTTTAGGTTCATCCTGAAATTTCACTAGAAAGCCAAATATCCTTAAAGTTTGTGAGAAGTGTATGTTTTGGCCGAGTGGAAGGAGGACATTTATACATGTATAAATATGCAATAAAATGCATATTTATATATGCAGAGAACTCTTTTTATTTTCAAAACTCGACAAATTAATGTAGCTTATAAAACAGTTTACTGATGTTTGAAAAAGAAGCACCAACCCCACTCTTGCTAATGTTGGAAATATACCAATCTGTGGTTGCAGGTCAGGAAAAGAGCATGTCTATGAACTCAGTGTTCACCAACGTAAATCAATGTGACTTCATAACAAGCAGCCCAGACCCTAAGACCAGCACTGAGACTGACTGACAGACAGACAGCGGCTGCTGACTGATGTGTGCTCACACAGATCCTGCTGTTGTTTGTAAGTTTCAACAAAATCAGCTCTGTACAGCAAAAAAAAAAAAAAAAAAACACGCCACTTTCCAGGAAATCAGCAACCAAGTTCCAGTTACCTGATCAGATGAAATGTTGTAATAATTCCTGAAACAGCACCTATAAGTGTAGCACAGCGCTGATATATTTCTCTGCAGGAATAAGGAGTGATGTGAGAAAAGAGCTTTGTTTCAACTTCTGATGGCTGAACATGATGAACTATATTTAGATACATTTCATTCTGGATGGATGATCAGGAATAATGTTACCACATCTGTCTGACACAGCCCTTTACTGCATTTCACTTTATAAAACACCTCATAATCACACGATCGACACAGTGCATTCATCCTAAAGGCTCAGCGAGTCATTTATATCTAGGTTTGGTCTTTAGAAAATTAGCATCAGTAAGTTGTTCAGTGTTTTTCTTTTCAAATTGTCGAAGTTGATTCTACGAACATTAAACAACTTTTGTCAGATGTTGTTTTTGTTCCAAGTCCAAGTCTAGTCTAGAGTCTTTGAGTCCAAGTCTTTAGAGAGCAAGTTTTGAGTCTTTGTTTAACAGTGACTACAGAGGGATCAATATGGCAGAAATCATTTATAAAGTCACGAATCCAAAGACCTGTTGATGTAATATCTGTTAGCTGAGTGTAGATGGATGGTCGCTCAGCATCCTGACCTGAATCTCACACAGCACAGAAGGATAGCACAGAGAAAATAAGTCTGACAGCTGCAGTTTTACAATGTTCTTAAGCTCTGCAAAAAACAAAGAGCAGCTAATTAATAAAACATAAAGCCTGACATATGCACTGATTTTTAATACAACGAAACTCATACATTTTTAAAGAATGTGGAATAGTGTTTAAGAACCAGGCTCAAGGAATTTAAAAATGCAGCATCCGTTATTTTGTTCAACTTAAAGAAACACAAGTCCACTTTTTTCTTGGTGCTGTTGCTTGACATGGTTTTTTTTTTTGTCTGACACAATCTGATTATTTCAAAGCAATCACAGTTATGTTGTGAAATCAGTTTATTGGAAAGCTATCCCAAAACGTTTAAAATTATATGGATGGAACTCCGATGTGTCATTGCAGCAGAGTGGAAATAGTACAGACGTTATGTGTCGTCTGGGAGATGTGTTAAAGGGAACACTGTTAAAACATTTAGAGGTTAAAGCAGATGTCTGACTGAACATCAATCCAAACCTTAGTGGAGCTTTCTAAGTGTGAAAATGCCCTAAAAACAGTCAAATACAACAAATACCTGAGTATGATGAAAATGTGGATTTTGTTCACAACATACTGTATAACACTCAGACACAGAAACATAATGCAAACGTTGAACCAAATGAAAACAAGCGCTCCCTAGTGGCGGGCTGCATCTTTTTATTTAGTATTATAGAAAAAGAACAATGTTCTGACTAAAAGAATCAAAATATACCTCCAAAATACTTTCAGGTGTTGACCGTTATTCTATATTTAAATAGTATTTGTTCTAATATTTTTAGTCATTTTAGTTATTTGTTAGTTAGTTCCAAAAATAAAACATTGCAGCACCTGCAACCAGGATGTCACTGCTCCACCTTTTTACATCGGTAATAAACTGAAAATCATCATCCATCCCTACTTTGATCATTTATCTTTGTGATGTTGGGAGCCAGTTAAACAAAGTACAACCAAGTTTTCTCAAACCTAAAAGTTTTCTAGATTAGGATGCTAATGTAAGTGTCCGTAGCACAAAGCCATGGGGGGTTCCCACACCTGTCAGCGCTGGTTACATCATGCGCCCCACCTTGAGTTTAGGTGTAGGTGCAGGTTGAGTGTCTGTCCCTGACAGAGATGCGGTCCTCCTGTGTCTTCAGTGCAGATGAAAGCTGGCTAAGCAGCAGAGTCAAGCTGTGCTGCATTGATAAAGCTAAGCACCTCTTTTTGCCCCTCTGTGTGGTAATGTGTTTTGGCTGTGCTGGGAGTGGATATGGTTGTTAGAGCACCTTTCACGGTGCCACCAACCTGAGATCTGAAATCCAATTACTCTTTTATGGTCTAAACTCCCACGCTGCCTCCTAGTCAATCAAACTCCTCATCAGCTAAGGAAATAACTCAACAAACGCTATAGATACTTTGTGTTTGTGCTTTCAGTTCCAAATCCTACGTATCCCCATGACAAATCCTCTGTTTAATACATAAAAATGGAGAAGCACTTCATAACTCAGCTTGATTTTAATGTCTCAAATTGCAACTTCCTTCTCTGTAATTTCTCCCAGTGGAAGACAGTTTTTCTCTCTACCTACCACTTTCACTTAACTGAGCAGCTGACACAATCTACCCTCTCCACGAATTCAAGCAAAGCCTGGGCTTTTCACTCCAAACTCATAGACTGTAATCTTTTTACCAAGAAAGATTTTCTGACACTTCGGCTCGCAGTTTTACTCGTCACGGTTATCAGAGGGAGGGAGGAGAAGTGCACACTGCCTCGGATGGCTGATGAGTGCTGATTTTTCTGCCTTTGCCTATAAGTCTGTGGACAAAAGTAAATCTAGTGTAAACCCCCCGCCCCCCCGCTGTCACATTCAGCGTCTGTCACTGAACCAAGCGCCTGTTTCTTTCTGTGGAAGTTTCACCTCCTTGGCATTAGAGCCCTCACACTTCCTGACAGGAGGAGCAAGAAGAAACGTAGAGCCACACAGCACTTAATCTTTTATACTTTCAGACACACTTGCCTTTGATGGCATGTTGCACTTCAGCAAACCCACACGCCGACTGTCAAGCCTAATCCTGCCGTATATATTGTCTTTTTCTAACCATCCATCAGTTAGAAAGTATTCTGAAGCTGTATTGTTAACTTGTCTGCTCCCCCGTTAGGTCTTACTGGGAGTTTTACCCCCAGTGGATGCAGCCACAGAAGCAGAAGCCTGAAATTCTGCTCTTTAAGTCCTAAAAGCGCTGTTATTAATTCACCGTGGCAGTTTATGGTAGCGTTTTAACTTTGGATATTTTATTCATGCAGCTCGACACACTTCCCTGACTTTGAAAAATTAATTTTGGATACAATAAATGTGCGTGCTTGAGCTTGGGATGCAACTTTACCACATAACCTAACTGAAGGCTTAGCTCTGCAGTTCTGACTGTTTGTTTTAGTGCCTGCACATACAGTTTCACAAGTTAAAATAGTTGGTTTGCTTCATATTGCAAAGTTAATATATGAAAATTGTCATGTTTTGTGATATTTTCTTATCTTCACCTGCTGTTTTTAAGTAGCTGAACAAATGGCAACAGTGGGGAAAAAGGTCAACATGATCCAGGATGGGTGCCACAGCTAATCAGCCTTTATTAGCTATAACTATCTTGTGATATTATGTTAGCTTTGCAGTGTGAAGATTTAAAATTAAAAAGCTATGGTTCACTCATTTCTCAGCAGAAGATGATCTAAGTTTAAAACTCTGACATGAAAGCAGGGAGCAACGTGTGCTCCTTTAAGGAATTCACAGCCTGTAATTAAATTTGAACTCATGAGAATCCATAAATTCCCGCAGCTGTCTGGGGATGATAGAGGGGGACGTATTGTACACAAACGGCTGCATAATGTGTTGACTCAAAGCTCTGTGTTTACACCTTCTCCTGCCTGTCTTTTCTGTCTCCTTCTCCTTTGGTTCTGATCCAGTTTGGGAGAACAGAGGTGATAGACAACACGCTAAACCCAGACTTTGTCAGGAAGTACATCCTGGACTACTTCTTTGAGGAGAAGCAGAACCTGCGCTTTGACGTGTGAGTTTTACCGTTTGATCAGACTCTCTGAGGACACACACTGAGGTGTGTGTGAGATGTGCTGTCCTTTTCAGTCCTCCAACTTGTTCTTTTTTTTTTATACAAGGTTAACATTTTCTTTCTCAAAAAATCTCCAGTGTCCTCTTTTTATCTCTTCATTCCCCCGTCTCTCATTTGCTCTGTGTAAGTCACTCTTTTTTTTTCTTTCCACCTCGTCGATAGCTCGGCTCTCCTGGGGAATCATTTATTTGTACGACGTCTCAGTAGTCATTCATTTAGGGAGGATTGATATAAGCATTATAAATATTTCATATTGAGTTTGATCCTTAATCTCCCTGCTGCAAATGATTAGAACCGAGTCCCATAAAGCTCACAAAGACCCCCGTCCCCCTTTTTCTGTCCTGCCTTTCTTTCTTTTGAAAGGACCAGACTAGTGACGGAGGTCATGAAGGTACAGCTTTATTTCAAAGTTTCCCAGAACAGATTCAGGATTATTCTGCAGCTTCATGTAGGAGAGGAGATATGCTTTAAAAAGAAACCCACACCCCTCAAGCATGAAGTCCCTGGTGGACGTTAACGGATGTATCGAGGACTGAGCTCGAGGTCTCTGAGGATCTTTAAGCTCTTAATGAATTCATTTGACATGCTTTGATGACGCAACACTGGAACACAAAAGGAGAGCGGGAGAGCATCCCCTCACAATTAGTGCTACTAATTTACATCTTTGTTTTATCACAGAGGTGGGAGCTCGGGTACGCTCAGGTTTAATTACTTTTACATAAAGTTTGACTAACAGATGCTCAAAACTTTTTTTCTGCAATGATTGGTGTTTGAATATATCCCCCCCCAGGCACAATACGGAAATTACACCCATAAACTATAGAATGTTACACTTGATAACTGTGCGATTGGAGCCTGTGCATTTTAACATTTTTTTATTTCTTAGTTGCTCCCATTGCCCCTCTAAGAACCCAGGTGTGTCATTAGCAGGCAGCAATCTTTAGTCGATAAATCTGATTCCTCTTCTGCTGTGTCGCCCACACCTTCACCTGAGTGGTTTGTGGTCTGTTTACACTTTCAGGTATGATATTGATTCTAAAAGCCCAGACTTGGCAAAACATGTAAGTGAAGAACTTTTTTCTTTTTTTTAATTTCTGGTGGAAGAGGAGCTCAACTCTACACTCTACCTTTGAAATTACAATGCATGTCTCTGATATTTAGGTTCTATGCAAACCAAAGTTTGCAGCCTTCAAACTCTCAAATATATTTTTTAGATAATGAGTGAAACGTGCTTCATCTTACAAAGTGTTTTTCTTCATTTTGTATTTTTTCCTTCTGTCTCCTTTGAAAGTAAGTTTCTTTACTCCCCCAGAGCGATGATAATACGTTTCATTTGCATCTGGTTTTGCCCTCGTTCCCTTTAGTTCCCCCCCAAAATAAAAAAATGAAGCATTGCACATCATTATCAAAGCTACTCTGTGCACTCCCCTGTGTAGTTTCATGTGATTTATAAGGTAACATAAAGCTTTCAAATGGAGCAATGTTTTATTTTAGAACAAACACATTAAAGTAATCATTTATTGTGAGAGTTTTGATAAAGAACAGCAAACAATATATTTGATAGACTTGGTTTGCATACTACCAAAATGTTTATCATCAAATATGATTATTGTGCGTGATTTATTTATTGTGTGTTTGCATTGTGTTCCTCACTCTGTCTGCACTGATTGCTTTCCTTCTCTTTCGCGTTCCACCCCTCTTCCTCTGAGACTCTGCGACTCTGCAGCTTGCTCTCTGCCTCTCTGCTTTGTCACACATCCATTTTTGCTCTTCTCTCTCGTGCTGTGACGGCAGTCTGGTATTTGAGTCATGTGTCTTTTGTGCCATGATATGCTCTGTTGTGTCACTGCTGCTGCCTGGTCTTTCTCTCTCTCTTCCTCTTCCTCCTTCTCCACCCTGGAAGCCCAACGACTTTAACGTACGTGTCTGCCTCAGACGTCATATTATATAACTGTACAATGCATATAATGATGCTTAACTCCTCACCGACTCTCCTTGTTGCTCCCCCGTGATTTCCCCCCGTCCTACTTCTCTCTCCACTGCGCTTTATTTCCTCCTACCCCCCCCATGGCAGGACTTCCTGGGACAGGTCTTCTGTACACTGGGAGAGATTGTGGGCTCACCTGCCAGCCGATTGGAGAAACCATTAGTGTGAGTTTCCATTTATTTCCTGCGTTTACCCTCCAATGAATTATCGTATCAACCAGACAAATAGAACAGTTTGATCCTATTAGATAATGAACACTGAATGAACACATTTCAGAGGAGACGGATGCAGGAGGGTTATGTCTTCTTCCTGCTCCCGTCTGTATTGTACATCACAGATAATATTATGCTCTTGTGCGTGGATGGGAATGGGTAATTGAACACGACCGGGAGCTTCCTCGATACCGTCGCTGTCATTATGGAGGCGATCTGGCGTGAAGAGTTGTTTGAGGCCAGTGTGACGTTCCCAGCCCAACGTCCATGTAAGCTGGAGATTAAATCCTCGGAGCTAATAGCAGGAAGGCTGTGTGATGTCACCCTAAAATTATATCTCAGTACTTTTAGACACTGTTGTACATAACACATGTTTACTAATATTAGTAGAGATGTGCTTGAGATTGGATCAGAGTCCTGATCATCTTAAAGAATTAAATTTAGGAAGTCAACATACTGCCCAGCTCACTTACAGATTTATGCATTGCTCCCTTATCAAGTGTGTGAAGGAGACAAACTGAAGCTGAAGGGTTTGTATTTGAGACTGTATGTATTTTTAATTTAAAGTGTGAGACCATGGCAGGAGGGGGGATGGAGAACAGCAGGGTTTTGGTATTAGCCGTGATCTCTGCCAGGAGGTTTGTGGGCTGGATTACAAAGCTCGGTGCCCTTCAGTGCTGAATACGAGGATGATGAGGATCAAGAGACTGTGCTCACCAGTACGCTGAAAACTAGGCGTCCAACTTCACATCAGAGGTGAAAAGGAGCCTCAGCATCCTTCAAGCTGACACAATGAAACATATATCGATTCCTCAACTTCAGCAGGGCACCTTGATTACTGCTGAGATCCTGATGAGGATGATATTGTTTGTAAGAACTAAAGTCACTTTTGTTACTATCTTTTAAATTCCTCAGTAACGACTTAGAAACAAAACGAGAGCATACGTTTCCTTTGATCTGGTGTTTCTGGTGAGATTGGGTTCAGCTGGAGTGAAGTTTTCCTCTCTGACAGAAGATAGCCGAAGAGTTTTTTAATGGCTCTCCGTCTCCATGTCGTGTCTTTTGAGATGACAGTGCCTCCCTCCTCCATAGCCTTGAGAAACGACACTTGCAGGAACTCAGGAAATCTGTTAGTCATGCTTAAACAAGCCCTCTAAAGGCACACTGCATCGAATGACCTGCTTAAGAAGCACATCAGAACCCCTTTCCCCATTTTCCACACTTCATCTTTCATTTATTCCTCTTCATTCCATCTACCAGATTCTTTTTTTCTGGCCTGACCCCCTTTCCTCTCATTGTGCTCTGTATTTCTTTCCTCCTTCTCTGTCTTTTCGCCTTTCACGCTTCCTCTCAGTAATGTAGAATGTATTGTTTCAGCATCGATGTTATGATGTGCATGAATGCAAAAGCCACATCGCAAGACACATAATGTTAAGTAAAGCAAATTAATTTGAGCATGTCGTGTCTCAACTCGTCATTGTTTAACTCAGAAGAATAAAAACATTCCAGTGGTTCTTGTTTTATACGGTTAGAAACCCCTAGAGCAGATATTGTTTCTCTCATTTTAGGAGCTTTTGTTCCTCAGAGTTTATTTTTCATTAATAATTAGATGAAGGCTGATTACTGCCAGACCTGTAGAATATAGAAGTCACTTCCAAACATGAAGTAGGCTAAATGATCTCAAAAAGCAACATGTCATGCTTGCTCCAATTCAAGGACAAAATAACTCAGAACAACATTTAAAGCACCGAAGGCCTCATGTGGTGAAAGTTAAGGTCAGAGGTCATGACTCAACAATAAGAAAGATGCAAGGGATCAAAAATGGCTTAACTGGATTGTTCCAAGGACAAAACCTTTACTGACTAAAATAAAACACAGACCGATCTCTCATTTACCAAAAACATCTTGAGGATCCTCAAGACTTCTTGAGTAAATATTCAGTGGACTGGTTTCAGTAAACCACATCATCCCAACAGGCAGACATGATGGTCTGGGGCTGCTTTGCTGCTGCAGAACCTGGAACCTGGTGAATGTCTTCAAGGTGAATGTCTGACTTTTGACCTTTATGCTAGAAAACCATCTAATGCAGCTGAATTAAACAGTTCTGTAAAGAAGAGTGCCGTATGGCCAAAATTATTTTATGTTATATTCCAAGTTGCACAATAACTTCCAAAATAAGCTCTGTGTTACATGGAAGGAAACTCAGTACTGGGATATAAAAACCTTGTCATGTCAGAGTACCAGAATGAAACACATTTCTATACAGTATTTGTATTTGATTACAATCAGAGGCTGTCCCTGCTGCAGGTCGTTAGAGGGAAGCTTATTTCCCTGCTAGTTTAACTTTTTACCTTTAGACCTTATTAGACTTTTAAACTTTATACCATGAAGATGGCATTTGATGTATGATGTTTAAAGGAGAGTTCAGATAGACACCAATCAGAGCAAAATCAATTTGGAGAATCAGGACTAAATTCTCATTGAAGAGTTAAGCTAACGGCCAATCAGATACATGGCTTGAGACTGTAAGTGTTTACATGACCAACAAGAAGAAATCAGGATAAAGAACTTGCCGCTAACATGGAAATAATGGTCATTCAGCAAATTGCAGTAACCATTTTGTTTGAATGGTGGATCATAATGTACGTGTGTGTGTAAATTCAGGGCAACATTAGCATTAGCCCATTAGCTTGCTCCGAATGCGCCCCACTGCTGCATGCTTAAAACTGGAAATGAACAAATTTACAATTTCTGTCGTGGGTGGGCTGACAGCACTCACGGGAACCAAGAAAATGAGGAAAAGATTTTGTGAAAATACATGAAATAATGTAGGAAAGAACAGTCATGCTGAACAGAATAAACTGAGGATCGCATTTAAATGTTCTGAAGTGTTCATCACCTGTGGGGAAATCAACCTATCATCATCCCCCCCAAAATTATGTTTCACTTGTTTTTGCAAAATTGAAATCAGATTCAGAATTTAGTAGAAATAATACTTATTTATTTCTCTTTTGTTCATTGGGTGGTACTGTAATGTGGTTTATTTTGTTTTAAGAAACGCTCTATTCAGACTTTCCTTTATTCTGAATACAACAGAACATGTTTGGACTATTTCTGAAAAAAGCTTCCCATTTCTGTATTATTTTATGCCAGCAGTTTAACCAAGAAATATGTATTTTTCATTTTCAAGATCCACAAGTCTGAGCTGCTGAAGCATCAGTAAATCTGGTGTTGATGGCTGCTGGCACAAGATCTACATGACAATTATAAAAAATATATAACAAATTAACATATTTTCTATAACAAGCTTTTTGTCCAGATGCAGTAAGTCTCTAATCAAACATTTCTCATACAATTTATAGAGCGACATCAAACAAATGCAATTTCCTCCCTGGAATAAAACAAATCAATAGAAAAACACTTATTTGCATTATTTTAATTACTCGAGGCAATGATATCTGGAATAATTTGTTTTCAAAATATAATTGAGTTGTCACTTAATGGTAGGCTTCACAACATCAGCAAGCAATTAAAAAACACACTCACTCTTAGATTCACATGGAAAGAGAGATGAAGAGATAACACAGTCAGGTTTAATGTTTTTAACAGGTTATAATAATGAAATGGTTGTTCTTGTTGTGAAAAGGAGGGAAATCATTAAGACATGTTAAAATTACTAACACTTATCATAAGCACGGCTTAAATAGGAAAATGTTTGTTCCATTTTGTTCAGGGGAGGGTTTTGTTGATCAGAGCATTACTAAAAAAGAGATGAATGGAAAAAATACTTTATTTATTAATTGATTTCTATACCACCATCCTGCAGAGAAGGTAAACACAAGTTGCATCCTGCACTGATGGCAGCGACGGGAGCTCCAATTAGCTTCAAACTATCTCTGACATGTGTGACAAGGACTCAGCAACAATAATCAATGCTGACTTTTCAAGGTCAGGCCTTGAGTGACACATTATCTAGTGCACTCGTTAAATGATATCGCTCACTGGAGTAGAGAATAATCAGCTGTGAATGGGGTGATGGCAGCGGTGCTTTTAAAGCAAGGCCTGTTTAAACTTTTATAATGATATAATGGACTGATTGTGAGCTCCAAAACAAGTCAACATTCAAGACATCTAAAATTGCATTTCATTTTTAGAACTGAAATCAAGGCTGAGTGTAAAAACAGCAACATTAGTGCAATGTGATGCAATCAAACACAACAGTAGTGCGATGAACACAGTAGCCTACCTCAACTTCAGTTGTTTCCTGAGAGTTAGAGGTGCTGATTCACGTTTCTTTTTGTTTATTGTCCTCTGGCAAATTATCGTTTAACAGAGTTTGAATGATACAATGCACATCACATCACATCACATCACATCACATCACATCACATCACATCACATCACATCACATCACATCACATCACATCACATCACAGTACATCATTAGTTTGTCAGGTAAAGGCGATATAGGTAATTTACTAAACAAATTAGCTTAAAACTTTTTTTCATGCCTCTTAACAGTGTTCTAACATAGTATAGCTATAAACATACTGTGGTGAGAAAAAAAAAAGAAGAAAAATGAGGTGGTTCCCTGGCAGTTCTCTGAAATCCTCAGCCAATCATACGTTTCGAACTGTAAGTAACTATTGGACAATCCAGTTGTCTGTCTCGCGAAAGCGCTGCACTTCCGCACTGCTTGGATCCTCCTGGAGCATTTTTCAGCAGAACACCCCGGAAGTGAGAGAAGGACAGAAACAGTTGGTAAAGGTACTGGATCTGCTCAGGCTGCCAGATCAGCTCTTTGTTGTTGCAATTTTGTGCTTGATTTTACAAAGGTTAACAGCTGTATCATTCTTTAAATGCTAAAATGCATTTATTAGGTTTAAGTACACTTTGGAGACAACTTCATTCACTCATGCTGCCAAGCACATCTTTGTTTAGATGACAATACTAATTCTGGACTACAGTGACATCATCTACAAAATGGCAATGACATTCTTCATCCCTCAGCCATCCGCCTTGCCACTAGTGCAGCCTGTCACACTCACCACTGTGACCTCTATAAACTCACGTGCTGGCCCGTCCCTTAATAGTTGGAGACTCCATCACTGGCTTCTTTTTGTCTAAGACAATCCAGGGCAAGACACCGCTCTATCTGTCATCACTTCTTCACCTCACTCATAGTAAATATCATACTAGGTCCAGTGAATGTATCAAACTCATCATCCTCTTCTATTTTTGGCCTCAACTACTTTCTCATTGCAGAAAAGTGAGACTGGAACACTTTCCAAAATACCTTAAACTCACAACCTTGACGTCTATTATCACATTCAAATTTAAGCTAACAGATTATAGCTGACTGCTGCTGACCACCCTAGATCACACTTATCACATACCTTCATACATACTTTCACTCTCCCATGCTTCACACTGACCTTTTCCTTTACATGCACACACAATATTTCTCCCTCCTCTCCCAGTTAATTCATGCTGATCTATTCTTCTTCCTATGACCATATTGACCAAGTCCAACATTACTCTGTTGTCAATTTTTTAAATCCTGAAATTTGTGAAGTTTTTTTAAGTCCAAATTCTCATTTTTTAAGGGCTGAAAGTCCCTGTACTTTCATTTTACATTACAGGAAACATTTGGACATCCTTCCCCTTGGTGTAGTTGTGTGAAATGTAGGGAAAGGGTTATAAAACTGTTGACTTGTTTGTTAGAACCTCACTGTTGCACAGTCAAATACAGATTCTGTGATGTGTATTTCCCTAATAAAAAAAAAAAGAATCATCAAAGTGGAAATTCATTTTAAAAGATCAGTTACACAATGTCATGCTTAGAAGACGTCAAACTCACTATTACTCACCACGTTTACTCAAAGCGATCTGAAGCAAAGGGTATCACTTGTCTCATCTCCACTTCAGAGACGCTGCTCTTTTAAAGTTGTTGGTTAACGTATCCAGATCGGCTCCAGCAACTATTCATTTGAGATTAAATGAGCTACCGTTTTAAATAATGACTGAAAGGAATTCTTTTTTTTTTTTTTTTTTTTGGTGTGAATCTGACAGCTCTAATCTTGATTCAATAAATCAAGAAATGGGAGATCAGTGTTTTTCTTACCCTGTGTTCGCCTGCTCTACTTAAGTGGGAGGTGAAGTATTTGAAACTGCTTTCAGCAACCAATATCCTCTGCCTCTGGACATTACACACAATTAGAGCATTCTGCTGCGTCACTAAATGCCAAATTGGGCTCCGAGGCTGAACACTAACAAGGGTCCCTGTTTAATAACGTGTGTTCCTGCTTAGAATGAAGAAAACCTGAACCGTGCTGAGTGTACAAGAACTTTTATCCACTGAACTAGACACTTGCATAAGAGAACAGCTCGGTAATCTCTTCGTTCGCTTGTTCTTCCTGCAAAATTAGTTGAATCTTTATTTAAAAGAAAATCAACAAAACAAACCCTAATTTGTTTTGCAATTAAAAAGAAAATAGATCATTTAATGTATTCAGTGGTTGTTAAAGCTATTGATTTTTAAAGCTTTGTAGATAATAAGGCAATAGATTTTTGTCTGCATACTAATTGAGGCATTAGGACCAAGGTGGGAGCTGTTTTGCACTCAGAGCAGAGGGTTTGTCATTTCTGTCATGACCAGGTGTTGAATGTGCTTCAGAGGTGATAGAGCAACTTGAAACTGATGCACTGTTTTAAAAACTTTGGGATCAGGGCAACTCAGTGCAACAAGACTGTAATTATCTGTCCCCCAGTGCCAGGAGTGGGGTTGAAAGGTCGTTTGGCCCGCAGTGACATGCCTCATCGAGGGAGAGGCGAATCAGCGGTGTGTCGGTGTCGCATTCCTGCAGAGGGAAAGTGGGATAAAACACTGCTCTCCTCACAAGAGCAACAACAAAGAGAACTGAGCATCTCTCTCGGCCTCTGATGGAGAGGGATGTTCTGTTCTTGCCGGTGGGAAGTGATGTGCTCTCAAAAAGAGTTTCTCTCTGTGATGAGTGAGAACACACAATTTGGAGTGAGCTCACTGCTCTGACTTAAGCAGTTGTGTTTTTTTTTTGGTGGATGAAAAAGTTCCCCCTTTGATTGACAGGTTCTCCTAATCTTCTCCGTTACTGCCAAAACAAGCGATTTCTAGCTTGCAGGTGGTTGATGAAAGCCTCATTTATTTAGAATCCCAAGAAATCAAACACTGTTATAGTAATTAAAGCTGTGCTGTAATTTATGCAATCAAAACAAGGAATCTCACAGAATTATGACAAACTCATAAAAAAATGGAATGAGAAATACGTTAATCACACCAGGGAGGACACATTTCACGTATGTAGCGTTTAATCATGTCTAAAAGAAGGTTTCCTTTAAATTTTTGTTGATATTGTTCGGCTTTTGCTCCATGCTGTTTTTGCCCTGTTTACTTGTTTTGAGCTCTTTCTGCCTGCAGCTGCCGTCTTGAAACACAAGCACGGCTCATCGTGCATTACCAGTATAGGAAGCAGCTCCCTTTTCCACGCTGACAACCACCAGACATGCTCTGCTACCATTTAGAGTTAGCCAGTGCCCATTTCATCATTTCCCCCCAAAATCCTGGTGAGGTGATGGATTATGAATGCTTATCAGGGAATGTAGATCAGGAGGATTAGTGGTATAATCCCATTTAAACCCACATAAAGTTTTGGCAGTTTAATTCTTTTCAGCCATGATCTGCTCATCTCCCCAAACATTTACAGAGGCACAAAGCCAGATCATCTCCCTCTCTGTTGCTCTTTGACTCAGCTAAAGTTTGTTTTGTTCATTTACACCAATCTAGATATCGACTATTTATATTTATTAGATTAGAACAGGGGAATTTCTCATTTATTTTATTTAATACGATCCCTTTTTCTCACATTGTTACTTGTGCTTCCTTTTTGACCTGTAAAATTAAAACGTTTTCATTGTTTTTTTTGCCACTTGAGTGTGAAATTGAAAAAAAAAGAGCACATTTTCAGTGTGAACAAGCCAAACACACCCTGCTGAAGCAACCACTGTGTAAAAAAAATAATTTTCTTCTTCTTGCACTCATGTTGGTGAGGAGATAAGCTGTTCTTAATCATGTATGCGTGACACGTTCCTGGGCTGTTAAATATCAAGACCATTCTTCATCCTAATGACCTAACGTGAACGGGATCATCAGCGGTTTCCTTCTCCCTCTGTGGACTTTAAACTCACCCACCTCCACCCACTTCACCTCCACACTCACAGGAAATGGAGAATAAAGAAGCTACTTCTAGGCTGAAAATGATAGAAGCTGTACATTATTCATGAATACACATGTGTGATGTAATTATTAGTGCTTGTTTTTCAGAGGAGTAAATGACTGTAACAACCGGTGTTCTCATTGCTATTCTCCAGAAGAGCAGTATGAAAATCTGTGGCCAAGTAATTGTACCGATGCTGAAATATGCTGCTTGATCTCTTTCGATTCAGTTGATCAAACTGGGGATCTGTCAAGGCAGCTTTGGCTAAGTTTCTGCTTCATTGCAAGCGAGGAGGATGAGAGTAGCTCTTCCCTTCACTTCTTTCTCAGTAAAAAAATAATTACTCTGCTACAAGGCCCTGTTTATTTTCTGCCTCTTCTTGTTAGGGTTTGTCAAGAAACTTTGAAGGTTTGTTGAAAAGAGGTAACGACAGATATGATGCTGATGTGACTGCAAATAATGAGGTCATAAGGCGACACTGACGCACACTGGGGCTGGCGTTGGATTGGTCCATATGCCTCAGAGTCTGCTGGGTGCAAACAGAAGCTTGTAAGTGACTTTATGAATTATGGAGGAATTTGAGCCACACTGAAACTTCTTAGCATGTGGGTTTGCAGATTCTGCTTACCAAAGCAAATCAAAAATGCTTTATTAATTCCAGAGGGGAAATAGATGTGCAAGTAATTCATTGAAAATTTTTTCAAAAAGTAGAAGGAAAAAGAAGGATCTTGAGTAAAAGATCTGAAGAAGCTTCTGACTGAAGACACTCTCCTTTGCTTGTTCTCCTCTTCAAATCTCTGTCAGCTCATATCCCCTAATTGAGATGGAGAGATGGGCAGAGAGATGTTGGAGTTGGGGTTATGGTCCTGCACCACGTCTCAGTGAAACACATGATATTCTGGCTGTGAAGAAACAATTCCAACTCTATGTATATGGTGACGCTGAGTTTGACACTTTTCATACTGTTTAAATAGGGATTACCCCACTTTAATACATACCAATAAAAGCCCAATGCTGTATGACAGGAGCCATTTAAATATTCAGATGTTAGAATGTAACAAGCTGTTACACAACCAGCTGATTATACACCCTCCTTTTAGCGTTGTAGACCTTGTTCTTTTACAGAAGACACAACCACCTCGTTTAATTTCAAACTGTTTCATCAGCAGCGCTTTCCCACCAATAGATTGTCAGTGAATAGATGCAGACAGAATGAGGCCTCTTCAAGCAGGACACATCCTATCAGCAAAAGACTAATTCCAATAGAAATCCTGCAAAAGCAATGATGCACCACACATACCGTAACAGGTGGAGACTATTTATCCGTTCAGCTTGTGCTTGCTCTTCATGTTAACAAGTAAGTGTCAGAGGAAATGCCCTTCTCAATAATGCATGACTAATTTAAAAGAGCATTGGCCTTTTGGTACCTGCTCACTTTATCAGCAGCCCAGATTAGAGCAGGGAGCTGATATTTAACCAATCACTGGGTCTTATTTCCCACTTCGATGGGAGTGTCAGTCGTTGGTGTGACCTCTAAAAGATGATTTGACCTGGGGAATGCACTGGGTTTACTGGTTTCCTTGGTGAATGTTTTACTGGCTCTCTGAGGTATCGTTGAGCTGAACGGTGGAGGCTTGGAGTTGAGCATCAATAATTCAAGGACAGTTAATTCACCTTGAGACCAGTCTCCCTGGTCCTTAAAGATAAAGCCTGAGAATTAAGTGTGTCTGCCCTCAGGCTTCGCTTTAACTATTGCCTCATTAAAGATTATGCAGCAGTTACAGCTGGATGCTTTGGTTACTAGACTTGTATTGAGGTATAGATCGAAGATGAAACCTCAGGGGCTGCATTTGCTTCTGTGCTGCATTTCACTACATGTGTTAGAGGCCTGGGAACCTTGAGTGAGTTTACTGGAAACACTTAGTGCTGCAGAAGCTGAAAAGAGCCCAAATATTTCCAGCACGGGCAGCTAGGAAAGAGGAATGAACTCTCAACTTCTTAATAGCCCCCCTGGCAGAATTCAGTCTTTAAAGTTCAGTTATTGCAAGTCAGTGCTTTAGATTGACTTCGTTAATAATGTAAAGCTCTGCTGCTGTAGTCAAACTGCCTCTGCTTTAGCTGTATATGATTCTGAGTTAGTGACAGTCAGATCAGCTGTCACAGCTTGATGAGGATCTGCAGCGCGTTTGACCTTCTAATGATGGGACTCCAGCTATGGCCACAGCACGGCTCACATGTAATTCCCTCCTTTATCCCCAAAAGATGACGAGAGTGTCAGCAGCAGGAGTGCAACGGCATGATTGATAAATGATGTCTTTTGTTCTGTTAGAACTGGAATGGGCTCTTCTGCTGCAGTCAATAAAACCCGAGTGGTGAACTGTTCATTTAATATGATATCATCATATCATCATCATCATCATCATCTCAGAGTGGAAATTAGTAGAACACAAATGCAAACCTGTTGAGCTTCACAATCACAAGGCGCTGCAGGCAAACTGGAATCCAAGAAGTTCTGTGTCCCTGAAGTTAAATTTTACATTTCACTAAAGAAAGTATGACTTTAATGACTTTATATAGTTCTATTAAAGCGATGGAGAGGAAATAAACTGTATAATTTATACGAGCCTCTTGGATACAAGCTAATTATTCTGGCAAAACTATACATGTTTTATTAACCTGACTTAAAACATAATTTAACAAGCTTTGCACAATCTACAAATGAACTAATTATTAGTATCTGCTTGGTACATTAAGGATGCTGTTGTCCTGTAATAAGTCAATGTTGTGGAATAAATATGCTTTCAATATTATATTTACCTGAAAGCATAAATAACAACTTTATATGTAAAAATATCAGCCACTGACTACATTTTACCCTGAGAAATGCTCAAAAAGAAACAGCAAAATGCCTCTTAGGGGCAACCCACTAAAATGATCTACTGGATTATTGTGCTGGTTGTGCTCATTTGCTCTGTTTTACAGGGGCATACCTGGGAAAACATGTGGAACCATCATCTTGTCTGCAGAGGAACTTGGAAACTGCAGAGTAAGTCCAAAAAGTTTTGTTAACACAGTTTCAGAGCAAATGTTTATCTCATAGAATTTTAATTTACCACCTTAACAATGGCACAACAGGAATTTATTGGACATAAGTTCAGCGTATTCCTCCTTCAGTGAAGTGGGAGGTTTTATGTGCTTCTTGTCAGTGAGATGCATTGTATCATAAATGTCTCCATTAAACAAGCGGGATGCGCAGTGTTACCAAGCAAACGCCTTTGGAAATTGTGTACATAGTGAATAAGCTCTGAGTGTGAATGGCTGTTTAATGGGGCCGCCTTCGTTCTAGTTACTGAATCAGACGGTTGCTCTTGTGTGGTGTGTTAATCCAGGAGTCTGCATTAATAACCTGTGTCCACTAATACTCATTGGCTTTCCCTCCACACTGCTAAATGGAGATAGTAAAGAAGCACATTATAGTGCTGCCAGCAGAGCAGAAGAGAGCAGCAAGGCTTATTGTCCAGAACAGTCGGCCTCCCTCTGAGGAGCTACAGACAGCCAGGCGTTCCTGTTTCATCTTCTATAATGTTCAGAAGATTCAAAGTTGTGGTTGTTCCTTCTGCATTAGTTTGACAGCAGCTGTGTCTGACCTGAGTCTTTGTTGTGTTCTCAATAAACATTCTGCTGTTAGATCGAGGCAGATCAGCCATGCTGATAATGAACCTGCCATGATAACCATTACTGATTCTGCCCTGCTGGACCCAAGTGTCGGCGCTCATATTCATCGAAGGGCTGCTGTGAGTCATCAGGTGCGATGCATCGGGGATGATAGGAGTTAGCAACATCGGTGCAAAGCACCACTTCAAGAAGCGATTTAGTAATATAAATGCAAATGATCATTACTGGTACAAATGACTGTTTCCATGCTTCTAGTCAATTAGAGATAGAAAGACAAGTCGCTTCAGATCTGCCATGTTTGCACAGAATTTAACCCTGAGCGGCAGTACCTTAGGCTGGAGAAAACATTTTACAAATAAACAAAAAACAGATGACTGTGGAGACTTTGCTGTAGGCAGTGTCCCGGGTCTGTAAATTATCATGGTTTAGAAATGCTACAATCCATCTGGATGGTGTTTATTCTGCAATCCACCTGTGACCAGTAAATAAAGGCAGCTCAGGTGCTGTTTTGCCTCAGGTAAACACTGCAGCTCTTGTTTGGGGAGAGTGAGACCAGCAGAGTGGGAATCAACGGGGCAAGTTGTGGAGGATTGGCTCTCACCTTTTTGGTGGATTTACCAGATATCATTAGATAGAGCAACAGCCTCTGCAAGGATCAAAAGTTTCCTCTTGGCTGTCGTTATCTCTGGCACATCTGACTGCAGAGCAGAGGTTGGCTTGTTTTCAGATTTGACTTCAGGTCTAACTGCTGCTGTAGCTGGTTTGAATTAAAATAAATGACTCTATAAGTGACAGCAGAGCGTACAAGAGAATTATTTAAGTGTAAATTACATAACCAGGGCAAATAAAAGATAAGAGTTCAGAATCACTTTTTTTTTTTTTTTTTTACAAAATGAGAAACATATTCATTTATCCTCTATTGCAGTTTTTTTTGTCTGAATGGAACAAACATAACTAAGTTCTTGATAAAAAAAAAAAAAGTGAACAATTTACACTAATATTTGGGATTTTCTGATGGCAATTTCTTATACAAATATTTCTCTGTTTTTCATTGGATTCAGTAGTTTCATTACATTCTTTATTTTGATTGCATTCATAAAACTGAGTCTCATATTGATGGAAATCCTCTGCCTCAGCCTTACCATCACAAACACCAGAATGAATGGAGGGATGCATAAAGCCTACAAAGGAGCAGTTTTAATGTCCATATAATCCTTTGGCGGATGATTCATTTGGGGATTCACTACAGAGTGCAATCCTGAAGATGTCACAGGGGCTTATGTAACATGAATGCAGGTATTTTCTGACTTGCTTTGTGGCTCTTTGAAAGACCTGACCCGCTCTGTGGAAGTGACAGCATGCTTTGCTCTGCCTTTTAACCCCATGCAGCGGCATCGTGATAAAGCAGGGACAGAATGCAGACTGCACTCAGTATTCCCTGCTGCTGATCCTCAGCGGCTGAAACAAACGTTCTGCCTTTTCCTCAATTAATGAGAGAATGCTGCACAGCACCAGAGTGGGTATGCGTTATCTGTGCCTAATGAGGGCTTATGGCTTGATAGTGTAATTGTTAAGAGGCTGCGTCAGGGTTGTACAGGGCAGCTTCAGGACGGCTCCAAAGGGCTTTGATGACTGACATAAGCAAACTATTTTAACACGTGGTGTTATTTGTTTAAATGGACCAAATGGGAGTTTGTAAAATGTGATTTTCTTATGAAAACCCACCAAGAGACCTGTACTGCACAGGCGTCTATCTTTTTCTCTGCAGCTGCCTTAAAAATGGCAGGTTTGTGCTGTGTCTGTGTCCAAAGCATATAGTGTTGTGATGGGGGTTAGTGAGAGGTAGGTCACAGGCAGGGCGCACGCCATGCTGATGTGGGTCAAAGCAATCAATACAGGCCGTGTTCAGCACATTGCTGATTCAGATCAAATAGGAGCACTTCAAACCCTAAAAGCCCAGGGACTGGCAGGGTAAAACACAGCTCCTCTTTTAGCTTTTTTCTTAGCCTCCTTCTTCGATGTCTTCTCTCTCAGTGATGATATGCCGTGTGCTTCAACCAAACACAAAGCTCACATACTGAGATGAAGGTTGTTGGTGATGGAGCACACTGACGCAGACATTTACCTGTCTCATTATTATGGAATGCAGGCGAACACTTGGACCGCAGGGAGACTGTTTGGATTCAAGAGCATTAAAAGGCTCAGACATTGTCCTTGATACACCAGTAAACATTGTAACAGTGCCTACATGAGTATGATTATAATAATAATACCAGCCTTTATAATGTGTTGTTAGCTGCAGTCCCCCTTTCATAGACAGCCCCACTCACTACAGGGTTTAGAAGCCATTTTTGCACCTCACATTGTTTCTATTATTATATTCAGCACAAATAAAATATTTTCAATGCCAGAGTTGCATAATAAAAAATGGTAATGAATGCATTTGCAGATTTTAGAGACTGGTACCAGTGGTTGGTGTTGCTCTGCTCATATTAAGATTCAGTCAGCACTTTCCTATTATTTGGTACTTCAGAGTTTCTATATCTTGGCAAACAGAATGTCTAAACAAACAACAGGAGGCAGCACAGAGGCAGGATCATAGGTTTACAATGTCCTCTACTGGTTTTTTGACTTTTCTGTTCTCTGGCTCTGGTTTTTCCTTTTTAGGATTATGCCACCATGCAGTTCTGTGCCAACAAACTGGATAAAAAGGACTTCTTTGGAAAGTCAGACCCCTTCATGGTGTTTTATAGAAGTAACGAAGATGGCACGTGAGTTTGTCTATTGATTCTGTTTCCCAGTGGGTGATTAAAACTCGATCTGTGCGCGCTAAGATCTGAGATGAAGGAAACCACGTATGGAAGAATTAGACTCAGATGCCTTGAACTCAGCTGCATGCAGATAGAATCACATGGACTTGATCACAAAGCAAAGCAGGATATTTCCCCCCCACTTTGTTTTGTTTTGAAGATGAATGTTTTTTAGGATTTCAAATCCCTGTTCATCTTCTGCTCCAGGTTCACCATCTGTCACAAGACCGAGGTGGTGAAGAACACTTTGAACCCTGTGTGGGAGCCCTTTTCCATTCCTGTCAGAGCACTCTGCAATGGAGACTATGACAGGTAAGCTTCAGTGATCCTGTGCAATAAAGGCCGAATCTGTATTTCCAATGTTAGCCCTGGACTTTGTGTGTCCCATTCAATTTAAAGTAAGGAGGGGTAGTAGTTAAAATGCTGATAATTATTTTTATAAACAGACAAAATTTGTTTTTGCCAGAATAGTATTAGAAGTAGACATACAACATGCACATTTTGTTGAGGAAAGCTGACAATGATACTAAATAAAAATATCAGAATAACATCTTAACATTATAATGGTTGTTCGGACCGTAAAATCTTTCTATATGGGGTGCTGATTGTAAAGCTATACATTCAGAAATTAACAATATCAATGTGAAAAATTTAAATTTACAATTTAATCCAAATATAAAAAGTTAAATCTAAATATTTAGAACCAAATCTAAATCTGATTGGGTTATTAAGCAAAATAACTTCTCTAACATTGTCAGAACGGATCGGCTGAAACCTCTGTGAGTTTGAGTGTAGCGTGTGTGCGGCTCAAACGCGGTAGTAATTAGCGCTGAGCATTCGCGTACACGCAGTTAATCTCGGAGCAGCCGTGCAGTTCTTGATGGAAGCGAGGCCGCGGGACTACTCCGATAAGTAAGTAGTAAAACTGACTTACTGGTAGGTTGAGGATGAAGCTCGGAAGCCTGGTAGGTTTGGATGAAGCTCGTAGCATGAATGAATGAATCGATGACTGAGCACAGGTGTGTGGGGTGAAGGGTCATTTATAGAGGAGGTGAAGCCAGAGGGATGACGGGAAATGGAGTCTTAGCGGGAGGAGCGGTCAGAAGGAGGGGAAACCGTGACAGTACCCCCCCCTCCAGGGGCGGCTCCAGAAGCCCTAGACTGACGGGCACGGAAGTCAGAGATGAGGGTCGGATCCAGAATGCAGCGAGCGGGTTCCCAGGAGCGTTCCTCAGGGCCATAACCCTCCCAGTCCACGAGGTACTGCCACCCACGACCTCGATGACAGGCGTCCAGGATGCGCCGAACAGTGTAGACCCGGTCGCCGTCGACGAAGCGAGGAGGCGGAGGAGAGAGAGAGGGCACCAGGGGCGAGGAGACGTAGGGCTTGAGCTGAGAGACATGAAAGACAGGATGGATCTTGAGAGTCGAAGGAAGACGAAGACGGTAGGCGACAGGGTTGATGGAGCGGTCGATGACATAAGGACCAATAAAGCGAGGGGTGAGCTTCCTGGACTCGGTCCGGAGGCGCAGGTTGGAGGTGGAGAGCCAGACCTTGTCGCCGGGCTGGAACGAGGGACCGGGCCGGTGACGGCGGCGATGCTGGCGGACGTACTGGGACTGGGCCCGAGCCATAGCAGCACGAGCTTTGACCCAGGCCAGCCGACACCGACGGACCATGTTCTGGGCAGCGGGAACTTCCACCTCCGGTTCCTGGTGACCGAAGATGGGCGGCTGGTAGCCGTAGCACACCTCGAACGGAGACAGGCTGGTGGCAGAGGAGACATGTATGTTGTGGGAGAGCTCCGCCCACAAGAGGTATTTGGGCCAGAGCGACGGCTGGGTGGAGACAAAGCAGCGGAGGTAACGTCCTAGCTGCTGATTGGCCCTCTCAGTCTGGCCGTTGGTCTGAGGGTGGTAGCCGGACGAGAGACTGGACGTAGCACCCACCAGACGACAGAACACCTTCCAGAACCGGGCGGTGAACTGGGGGCCTCGGTCGGACGCCACATCAGTGGGGAAGCCGTGCAGGCGCACCACGTGCTCAAGGAGGAGTTCTGCAGTGCGCTTGGCCGTGGGGAGGACAGCGAGGGCCACCAGGTGGACTGCTTTGGAGAAGCGGTCCGTGATGGTGAGTATGGTGTCCAGACCGTCCACGACTGGGAGGCCGGTGACGAAATCCAGTCCTATGTGGGACCACGGCCGTTTAGGGACTGGAAGGGGCTGAAGGGACCCAGAGGCTGGCTGGTTAAGGGACTTGGAGCGAGCGCAGACGTCGCAGGCAGAGGTGTACTCCTTAACATCCTTCGCCATTTGCGGCCACCAGAGGGCCCGCTGGAGGAGCTTGAGGGTCCTGGCGAAGCCCGCATGGCCGGACAAAGGTGAGGAGTGAGCCCACGTGAGGGCTTCCTGACGACAGCCTGTGGGAACGTAGAGGCGGTTGTTGGGAGTTTCTGGAGGAGCCGGGTCATTGGGGAGCGCTGCTCTGATAGAGTCTTCCAGGGGCCAGTGGAGAGGGGCCAGGAACCGTTGGGACGGCAAGATGGGAATGGGGTCTTGAGAGGGAGCGGAGTGCGTGAATTGACGGGACAGAGCGTCAGCCTTGTGGTTCTTGGAACCGGGTCGATAGGACAGCAGGAAGTTGTAGGGTTCGAAGAAGAGGGCCCAGCGGGCCTGGCGAGGGTTGAGCTGTTTAGCGGACTGGATGTGGATGAGGTTTTGGTGGTCTGTCCAGATGGTGAACGGCTCCACCGTCCCCAACAACCACTGTCTCCACTCCTCGAGAGCCCACTTAATGGCTAGGAGCTCGCGGTCTCCCACACCGTACTTCTGTTGGGTGGAGGAGAACTTGCGGGAGAAGTAGCTGCAGGGATGGAGTTTTTGGTCGGGACCCCGCTGAGACAAGATGGCGCCGGCGCCTACGTCAGAGGCGTCGACCTCCACCACAAAGGGTCTCGTGGGGTCCGGGTGGAGCAGTATGGGTGCTGAGGTGAACCGTCTAATGAGGTCTCGGAAGGCTTGGTTGGCGGTAGGGGGAAGACAGAACGGACGGGGTTGATTGGTTGGTTTGGTTAAAGAGGTGAGCGGGGCGACTATGGAGCTGTAGTCCTTAATGAAGCGGCGGTAGAAATTGGCAAACCCCAGGAAGCTTTGGAGCTGCTTGAGACTGGTGGGGTGAGGCCAATCTGCGACAGCGCGGACCTTTTGGGGGTCCATAGAGAGGCCCTCGGAGGAAATGATGAAGCCCAGGAAGGCCACGGAGGTCTGGTGGAAGGAGCACTTTTCCAGTTTGCAGAACAGGCGATTCTCCAGGAGTCTGGAGAGCACAGCCCGGACGTGGTGGACGTGTTCGACCTCTGATCAGGAGTAGATCAGGATGTCGTCGAGGTAGGCGAACACCCACCGGCCCAACATGTCTCTCAGAACGTCATTGATGAGACGCTGGAACACGGCGGGGCTGTTACACAGGTCGAAGGGCATGACGAGGTACTCCCAGTGCCCTGTAGGGGTGATGAACGCGGTCTTCCACTCATCCCCCTTCTTGACGCGCACCAGGTTATAGGCGCTCCTCAGGTCGAGTTTGGTGAAGATGCGGGCCTGAGAGAGAGAGTCGAGGGCAGTGGACATGAGCGGTAGGGGGTGACGGTCTCTGATGGTGATTTTGTTCAGGCCCCGATAGTCTATACAGGGGCGTAGGCCTCCGTCTTTCTTCTTTACGAAGAAGAAGCCGGCAGCCCCTGGGGAGGTGGACGGGCGGATGAACCCCTGCTGGAGCGCCTCTGAGACGTACTCATCCATGGAGCGGGTCTCAGCGGGAGACAGGGAGAACAGGCGGCCACGTGGAGGCGTGGTGCCCGGTTGGAGTTGGATCTCCATGTCGTAGGGGCGGTGAGGAGGCAGGGTAGAGGCCTGCTCTTTGTTAAAGACCCAGACTAGGTCCTGATAGGGAGCAGGGACACCCTCCAGAGGAGTCTGAGGCAGGTTAGGTGTTTCTGTGGTCTTGCTGGGGAAGCAGGAAAGGTGGTGATGGCAGATGGGGCCCCAGTGGACTAGACGGTTGGTAGACCAGGAGATGTGAGGGTCATGGAGGCAGAACCACCGGTGACCCAGGATGAGAGGTGTGGAAGGAGCGGAAATGATGAGGAATTGAATGGTTTCGTGGTGGTCCCCCACTCTCATCTGGATAGGTTGGGTCTGATGTTGGACTGGGAAGGGATGAAGGGGGCGACCATCCACAGAGGTGACCGGAATAGAACGATCCAGTTTACACCGGGGGATTTGGAGTCGATTGGCCAGGTTCTGGTCTATGAAGTTGTCGGCTGCCCCTGTGTCCAACAAAGCTTCGAGTTCGGTAGACCCCTGGTCCAGTAGGAGGGTTAGTTTGAGGAGGAAACGGTTAGAGGGGGAAGTGGCAGCACCCGGTAAAACACCCCCGACGTTTACCGGGTCTCGTCGTTTCCCGACAGCGGCCGCAGTGGGCACTGAGGGCGGCAATGCTCCGGAGAGCCGCAGTAGGCGCACCTTCCCTCTCTCCATCTGCGCTGCCGTTCCTCTGGGGTCAGGTGACCCAGTTGCATGGGTTCCTCTTTAGAGGCGAGGGGCGTGACCGCGCCGGGAGAGACCGGTCGAGCCGCCGGAGCAGCGGGGTGAGGGGCTCTTGAGGAGCGGGGGTGAGTGAGGACACGTCGGTCGATCTGTAGGGCCAGGTCCGCTACAGCGTCCAGAGTGTTGGGGAGCTCGCGGCCCACCATCTCATCCCTGATATAATCGGCCAGTCCCTCGACGAACACGGACTTCAGAGCCGCGTCCTCCCACCTTAGCTTAGCGGCTAGGGTCCGGAACTCCGCCACGTACTGGCACACAGGACGGGCCCGTTGGCGGAGTCTGAGCAGCTGGGACTCGGCTCCGATCTCGCTGCTGGGAGGGACGAACGTCTTCCTCAGCTCCTTGATGAACGCCGGATAATCATTGCAGGCAGGGGATTTATTATTGTACAGAGCCGCAGCCCACTCCTGAGCTTGGCCGGTTAGCAGCGATGTTAACAGAGCTACACGGGAGCAGGCTGAGGTGTACTTGGTCGGCTGGCACTCGAACAACATGTCCAGCGAGGCTAATAATCCATCGGGGCGGCCGTCGATTCCGTTCCAGCGGTCCGGAAGGTGGATATGGGGTTCCAGGGCTGAAACCGTTTGGTGCCGCTGGAGAGCGGTGACGGACGCCGTGAGCTGGAGCACTGTGTTGTTCAGCGACTCGATCCGGAGGTTCTGGCGATCCACTACGGAACGCAGGTGGGTCAGCTCAGAACGCATCCGCTCAAACTCAGCAGGGTCGGTTGTGGGCTCAGTCATCCTGTCAGAACGGATCGGCTGAAACCTCTGTGAGTTTGAGTGTAGCGTGTGTGCGGCTCAAACGCGGCAGTAATTAGCGCTGAGCGTTCGCGTACACGCAGTTAATCTCGGAGCAGCCGTGCGGTTCTCGATGGAAGCGAGGCTGCGGGACTACTCCGATAAGTAAGTAGTAAAACTGACTTACTAGTAGGTTGAGGATGAAGCTCGTAGCATGAATGAATGAATCGATGACTGAGCACAGGTGTGTGGGGTGAAGGGTCATTTATAGAGGAGGTGAAGCCGGAGGGATGATGGGAAATGGAGTCTTAGCGGGAGGAGCGGTCAGAAGGAGGGGAAACCGTGACAAACATACAAATTCAGACTGTGCAAAGTGGTAGAGTCCTTTCAAGATAAAAGTAAAATAAAGAGATCCCCTTTCGAAGGTCTTAGGGTGCCTTTGATGTAAGACTGCATGAGTTTGTTTAGCTATGGATCAACATGTAGAGGGAACCCAGACAAGAACGTTAATAAATGATCCACAACGTAGTACCATCAAAGTGACTGAGGCTTTAGATATAGGGGACGTCTTCACACTGCTTTTATTTTGGTAGGATGCTTCCATTTTAAGGTAACCTGAAATAACATTTCAGCTAAATATTTAGTTTAACATCACCACATTTATTTTTAGATTTTTATGATGCAGTCCAGTTATTTTAAAGGCACACTATGTAACTTTTTCATATTTTTAAATCTGAGCCAGTATGTGTTAATCTGACCCTTTACAGGGTTAATGAAAAGTCACTCAGCCCCATCTGCTGCTTGTGTCCAGAATACCACGTTTACAACTTCTGAGTCTCCGGTCCGGTGCCCTGAAGTCTCACAAAGCCACGTATCTCGCAAGGGTTAGGCTAATGTGGCTAGCTGTTATGCTAGCACTGGAGTGTTTTTAAGCGCATGATTCCTGCATCTTTTCAGTCTCTCCCTGCTTGAACACAGCTGATTTCTTTGATTGAGTGATGAACCGCTCCAGTAGAAAGCTATGAAGGCTGAGGAGACATTTCAACAGTTAGATTTAGGTGTTTCTGAGCAAAGACAATGCTAATGTGTTTACAGCATTGATTTAAAATTGACACCAAGGGGTGCTGAAAACAAGTAAAGACTGCATAGTATGCCTTTAAGTTTATTTTAAGTTTAATTTACATAGATTTGACTCACTATTTGGTTTTTACATGTATCTATTTAGATTTGATGCTAAATATTTAGATTTTACTCAAAATGTTATGAATGTGATTCTAAATATTTTAATTAGATTCTGTGTAAATTTGACAAAAAATATTTTAACATTACTGTTTAGGTTTATGTTGAAATTTTAGACACAATATTGTAATTTTCTAAATAAATATGATGACATTTAAAATTTTCACACACAATGTTTTTGCTACAAGGGACAAAATGTGATAAAATGCAGCTTTAACAGTCGCTGCTGTATATTGTAAGTAAGTAAGTAAGTAAGTAAAGTTTATTTATATAGCACCTTCCACAGAAAAAAAAAATCACAAAGTGCTTCACAGAAAACAGAATCAAACATGATAAAACAAATAAAATCAATAAAACAAACAAAATATCATTACAAATCAAAATCATTAAACAACAACAAGAGAACATAAAAGAGTTATTTAAAAGCAGTTTTAAATAATTGGGTCTTCAGCTGCTTTTTAAAGGAGTCCAGACTGTCTATACAGCGTAAAACTAAAGGAAGGTCATTCCAAAGTCGCGGTGCAACAGACTGGAAGGAGCGATCACCTCGACTTTTAAATCTGGTCCTTGGAACTGTTAGGAGATTCTGGTCTGTGGACCTGAGGACTCGGGTTGGAGCGTACGGCTTTATCAGTTCAGTAACATAAAGAGGAGCTTGACCATGTAGGGCCCTGAAAGTTAGAGTCAGGATTTTAAAATGAACTCTACATTTAACAGGTAACCAGTGCAGAGACCTCAGAATAGGAGTGATGTGATCTTTCCTGTTTGCTCCAGTGAGGAGCCTCGCTGCAGAGTTCTGGACCAGCTGAAGGCCATAAAGGACTTTTTGGTTCAAACATGTGAAAAGTGTGTTACAGTAATCTAGACGGGAGGAGATCAAAGCATGAAGAACCATTTCCAGTTCAGGTTTTGACACCAACTTTCTCAGTTTGGAAATATTTCTCAGATGATAAAAACAGTTTCTGACCAGCTGTTTTGAGTGACCTTCAAGAGACATTGATTGGTCGAAAATAACACCCAGATTCCTCAGGTTTGACTTTACAGCAGAACTTAAATGTCCAATATGTTGACTGATCAGAGGGACCATCCTATCAGGGGCAACAATCAGACATTCAGTCTTTTCAGGGTTTAACTGAATGAAGTTATTTTCTAACCAGTTAGTAATAGCTGACAGACACTCCAGTAGTTCAGACAGTTTGTAGAACTCTGAGTCCTTGAAGGAGCAGTACAGCTGAATGTCATCTGCATAAAGGTGGTAGGAGACATTGTGACATCTATTAATGATCTGTCCAAGAGGATGGATATATAGTAAAAACAGGAGTGGACCCAGAACAGAGCCTTGGGGTACCCCACAGAACAGATCTGTAGTATCTGACATGATGTTGTTTATATGGACACTGAAACTTCTGTTTGAGAGGTACGATTGGAACCAGTCTAAAACTGTTCCAGAGATCCCCACCAGGTCACGGAGTCTGTTCACTAAGGTGCTGTGATCAACAG
>SSNR01000227.1:516204-590671 GCA_006937965.1 Callopanchax toddi | reverse complement strand
ATCAACAGAAAGGTCCAACAGAACTAAGACTGTAAACTCCCCGGAGTCTGCTGCCATCATGATGTCACTGGATACTTTGAGTAAAGCTGTTTCTGTTGAATGTTTTTTACGGAAACCAGATTGGAATTTATCAAAAATGTTGTGTTGTTCCAGAAAAGAGACCAGCTGATCAGCCACAACTCTTTCTAAGAGTTTAGAGATATAGCTCAGTTTGGAAATGGGCCTGTAGTTATTTGGCTGAGAGGAGTCCAGACTGGGTTTTTTAAGGATGGGTTCAATAACAGCGTGTTTAAAGATGGAGGGGACGGAGCCGGTTTGGAGGGATAGATTGATAAAATCAACAATGCATGGGCCAACTAGGTCAAAAGCTTTAAGAAGCAAAGAGGTTGGGAGAATATCAACAGGGCTTGAAGATTTTTTCATGTTTTTAAGAATGAGACAGATGTTCTGAAAATGAACAGGTGTGAAGAAGGACCAGGTATGGGAAGGAGGAGGGTGGATGGGAGAACAGGGAGCAGATGGGGGTGAGAAACCTGACCTGATGTTTCTAATTTTGTTCTCAAAGAATGAAAGGAAGTTGTTACAATCAGACCTTGAGAACACAGGGATTTGGGGCGTTTTAGGTGAAACTATCTGATTGATCGTGTCAAACAGAACTTTGGAGTTTTTATTTGAGGAAATAAGTTGAGAGAAGTAAACAGCTCTGGAGTTTTTAACCATTTCATTTAAAGATGTTATCAATTCCTTAAGGTACAGTCGGTGAATTTCCATTCTTGTTGATTTCCAAAGCCTCTCAGCTTTACGACATGTCCTTCTGAGATTATAAATATGTTCGTTCATCCAGGGACTGTTCCTTCTATGAGATACCGCTGTTTGTTTAACTGGAGCTACCTTATCTAAGATAGTAGAACACTGCTGATTAAATGACTGGATGAAGGACTTTGCATCTTCACCATGAACTAAGTTTCTATCAAACATTACAGAAAAACCATCAACTGCTGACTGATTAATGATGCGTCTTTCTGAACTCAGTTTGTGAGGAACAGGATCAACATTAGACTGAATCTTAAAGAAAACACAGCTGTGGTCACTCACATGAACCTCCTCAACATGTAGCTGATTGATGTTTAGACCCAGAGAGAAGACTAGATCCAAAGTGTGACCCATATTATGGGTTGGTCCTGATACATGCTGTACAAAGTTAAAAGAATCAGTGATGGATAAGAAACCAGCTGCTGTGTTACACTCAGGGTTATCAATGTGGAAGTTAAAGTCACCCAGAATTAAAACCTTTTCCAGCTTAATCATGGATGATAAGAAATCTGAAAATTCAGAGAGAAAAGGGCCAGCTGGTCCAGGAGGTCGGTAAATTAAAACACAGTAAAATACTTCTTGTAACCCTACTTTGATGATCTGACATTCAAAAGTAGTGAAACAGCCACTGTTGATTAGACTACAGGCGTGTTTGTCCTTAAAGACCACAGCGAGACCTCCACCACGGCGTGAGGGGCGTGGTGTGGTAAACACAGAGCAACCTGGAGGACAGATTTCATTAGAATGGACAAAGTTACCATCTTGTTCCCATGTTTCAACTAGAAAAAAGAGGTCTAGGCCCTGCTGGGTGAAAAGGTCATTTAAGATAAAGGATTTGTTAGAAATGGATCGGGCATTTAACAGGGCACACTGAACTGAAGGATGCAGGTCATTTTTCTTCTTTGTTACTTGGAGATGGATGGGTCGTAAACACCTGTTGAGTTTCCGGGCTCTCTGATCAGAGTGATTAGGGCAGCGGGTTGATAAATGAACAGGAATAGGAAAATGTTCTGGTTTGAGAGCCGAGGAGGAAACTGTGGGGACAGAGACTCTGGGAAGAGACATAGATGATGGTTGAATATGTGGTGGACTGTAGGGGGCAACGGCGTTTGGAGTGGTGGTGAGACCGAAGGCTGCAGAAGGTGTAGATGACTCGGATATAAACAGTCATGTCTGTGTAGAGGAGTCCACCATAGATATACATCTATAGGACTGCACAGCGTACCTGATGTTAGCGGTCAGCATGCGTGAGCCAAGTCGGTTTGGGTGAACACCATCTCGCCTAAAAAAGGAAAAACGCTTCCAAAACAGATTAAAGTTGTCGATATAGCCAATATTGAGGGACCTGCAGGCAGACTGAAGCCAGGTGTGGAGAGAGAGGAGACGGCTGAAACTTTCATCTCCACGAGAAACTGTGGGAATCGGGCCGGAGATGAAGACAGACATTCCACTGCTCTTCTGGATCTCCAGCAGCTGGTAGAAATGCTGTAATGTGACAACAGACTGCCGACGGGAGACATCGTTGGATCCAACATGAATGATCACTCTTCTGACTGAAGTCGGGACGGAGCACAGCAGACTTGGAAGTTTCTCCAGAATATCTTGAACGGTGGCCGATGGAAAACACTTTGTGATGACGTTGAAGAAGCGGACGTTCCTGATGATTGAGTCACCAACCAGCAGAGTGGTTGGGGAGAACAGTGGACGAGGCGAAGAGGGTTCTGGGTTTGATCTTGGGTTTGTGATCCTGCGGGGCCGAGGAACTGGAGGGCTGGAGCTGGAGGGGCCCTGCTCCTGAGCCAGGGCAGGAGGTCCAGCGGAGTGTCGACGCACAGCTTCCTTCAGTGTTTTGCGTCGGGCAGTAGAAGTTGAGGTCCGGGGGTGGAGAGACTGTGGAGGCTGCTTCTTACGAACTACAGGCTCCAGACACACGGCTGCTGCTCCACCTGCTGCTCCTCTGTCCTCCTCACCTCCCTCCACAGGCTGTGGTGATTGAATGGGAGGAAGGGGCTCAGAGATTGCAGCTGATTCTTCCTCAGCCAGTGCAGAGAAGCGGTTAGACAGGTTGAAGTCAGGTGGGGTGCTGGAAACAACAGGAGGGGACCTCTTTCGGCCACGTACCACAACCTCTGACCAAGATGAAGTCGGGTCTGGAGTGGGGCTGGATGTTGGCCGTGATAAGGGGTCCCAGGCAATAGTGTCCTGGAGCAGAGTGTCTCTGGATGTCTGTTCATGTTGATTAATAATCACTTTGGACAGTTTAGGGAAACGACTGGTAAGATCTGACAGCAGAAATTCTCTCCTTTCTAATTCATTTGACAGACGTCGAACATCTTCCTTAAGGTCAGCGATCTTTCTATGTGCTTTAAGGAGCATAGATTCATCATTGTGAGNAAGTTAAAGTCACCCAGAATTAAAACCTTTTCCAGCTTAATCATGGATGATAAGAAATCTGAAAATTCAGAGAGAAAAGGGCCAGCTGGTCCAGGAGGTCGGTAAATTAAAACACAGTAAAATACTTCTTGTAACCCTACTTTGATGATCTGACATTCAAAAGTAGTGAAACAGCCACTGTTGATTAGACTACAGGCGTGTTTGTCCTTAAAGACCACAGCGAGACCTCCACCACGGCGTGAGGGGCGTGGTGTGGTAAACACAGAGCAACCTGGAGGACAGATTTCATTAGAATGGACAAAGTTACCATCTTGTTCCCATGTTTCAACTAGAAAAAAGAGGTCTAGGCCCTGCTGGGTGAAAAGGTCATTTAAGATAAAGGATTTGTTAGAAATGGATCGGGCATTTAACAGGGCACACTGAACTGAAGGATGCAGGTCATTTTTCTTCTTTGTTACTTGGAGATGGATGGGTCGTAAACACCTGTTGAGTTTCCGGGCTCTCTGATCAGAGTGATTAGGGCAGCGGGTTGATAAATGAACAGGAATAGGAAAATGTTCTGGTTTGAGAGCCGAGGAGGAAACTGTGGGGACAGAGACTCTGGGAAGAGACATAGATGATGGTTGAATATGTGGTGGACTGTAGGGGGCAACGGCGTTTGGAGTGGTGGTGAGACCGAAGGCTGCAGAAGGTGTAGATGACTCGGATATAAACAGTCATGTCTGTGTAGAGGAGTCCACCATAGATATACATCTATAGGACTGCACAGCGTACCTGATGTTAGCGGTCAGCATGCGTGAGCCAAGTCGGTTTGGGTGAACACCATCTCGCCTAAAAAAGGAAAAACGCTTCCAAAACAGATTAAAGTTGTCGATATAGCCAATATTGAGGGACCTGCAGGCAGACTGAAGCCAGGTGTGGAGAGAGAGGAGACGGCTGAAACTTTCATCTCCACNAGAAACTGTGGGAATCGGGCCGGAGATGAAGACAGACATTCCACTGCTCTTCTGGATCTCCAGCAGCTGGTAGAAATGCTGTCATGTGACAACAGACTGCCGACGGGAGACATCGTTGGATCCAACATGAATGATCACTCTTCTGACTGAAGTCGGGACGGAGCACAGCAGACTCGGAAGTTTCTCCAGAATATCTTGAACGGTGGCCGATGGAAAACACTTTGTGATGACGTTGAAGAAGCGGACGTTCCTGATGATTGAGTCACCGACCAGCAGAGTGGTTGGGGAGAACAGTGGACGAGGCGAAGAGGGTTCTGGGTTTGATCTTGGGTTTGTGATCCTGCGGGGCCGAGGAACTGGAGGGCTGGAGCTGGAGGGGCCCTGCTCCTGAGCCAGGGCAGGAGGTCCAGCGGAGTGTCGACGCACAGCTTCCTTCAGTGTTTTGCGTCGGGCAGTAGAAGTTGAGGTCCGGGGGTGGAGAGACTGTGGAGGCTGCTTCTTACGAACTACAGGCTCCAGACACACGGCTGCTGCTCCACCTGCTTCTCCTCTGTCCTCCTCACCTCCCTCCACAGGCTGTGGTGATTGAATGGGAGGAAGGGGCTCAGAGATTGCAGCTGATTCTTCCTCAGCCAGTGCAGAGAAGCGGTTAGACAGGTTGAAGTCAGGTGGGGTGCTGGAAACAACAGGAGGGGACCTCTTTCGGCCACGTACCACAACCTCTGACCAAGATGAAGTCGGGTCTGGAGTGGGGCTGGATGTTGGCCGTGATAAGGGGTCCCAGGCAATAGTGTCCTGGAGCAGAGTGTCTCTGGATGTCTGTTCATGTTGATTAATAATCACTTTGGACAGTTTAGGGAAACGACTGGTAAGATCTGACAGCAGAAATTCTCTCCTTTCTAATTCATTTGACAGACGTCGAACATCTTCCTTAAGGTCAGCGATCTTTCTATGTGCTTTAAGGAGCATAGATTCATCATTGTGAGGAAGAAGAAGTGGTAGCAGCGACATGCAGATACCTTCAAGGCTACAGCTGCAGCGGAGCGTTCTCTGCCGGATCGGAGTTTAGTCTGTTAAAAGTCCTTTAATGATCCAAAAAGTCCCAAAAAATAATATAATCCAGTGTAATCCAACATCAGTGACAAAGGGCTGAGTTTTCCCCAAGAAATTAAGCCACAAAAGCCACAAAATTAGACCACAATAGAGAGCTGGAAAGGACACGTCTGCTCTCACTGCTCTCACTCTTATCTTACGAATATTGCTGCTGGAACAAAAATAATTACATCTGAAAGTGTAACTTTTTCATCATTTGAAGTGTACTCCTATAGAACATTTGAGTAAGTTCCTTTGAGTCTCTAAAGAAATCAGGACAACCAATGGGATCTAATTGAGGTCATTTTAAGAACACAGACACATTCAAAGACACTCAAAAAGGCTTGTGTTAGTAAAAGTCACACAAGCTTTTAATATTTACTCCTAACGCAAACTTTAAATCGAATTTGGAAGTGATTAATTTTATGTATTAATTTTAATCTACAGTCCTCATATTGTTAATACTTCCAGGCCAGATTCTGACCACATGCTGCCTTCCTCGGCTGTTCATTGATTCCTCCACAAACAGTGAGAGCCTTTCAGAGCACTTCCCATTTCTGATTGGCAGTGGCATCTTCCATCTTATCTGCTTCTATTTTAGAGGAAAGGGCCTAGAAAGAAACCCAAGGAGCAGAAGGAGTTTTGGCAGGAAAATAAGAAATAAGAGGATAAACAGAGATTGCAAACGGAGGGGGTGGGGGGGTGAGAGGGTGGCTGTACTCGTCGGTCGATAAGATGTTGACAGTTGGCTGGAATAAACAGATGAGCCCTACTGTGTGTGTGTGTGTGTGTGTGTGTGTGTGTGTGTGTGTGTGTGTGTGTGTGTGTGTGTGTGTGTGTGTGTGTGTGTGTGTGTGTGTAAACATGGATGTGTGTGGATGCAGGTATTTATGAAAGTGAAAAGAAACATGTTAAACCCTCGCCCTCTGCACCACGCCAGGTGTCAGTGAAGGTTCCTGCCTTCGATCCTGATCCCGCTCACCTGCCCAGAGAAGCTAATTGGGTCAGACAGATGGAGCAGAAGCATGAAAGACGTCTGATTCCCTTTGAGGATTTATATGGCAAAAGAGAAATTCACAGCAATTTAAGGGTTCTCCACGTTTCTGGTGAAATATCGATGGTTCGTTCTGCTGTGTGTTTTTTCTGCTTGGTTTCCAAGTAAAGCTGCACCAGTTTTCAACTAATTTCAAAAGTGTAATTGCTCTTAGATTGATCATTTTAACCCGCTCATTTCAGATTTTTTAAATTTGCATACAATGACAGAATGCCTAAAGCTTCAGCACAGAAAAGCTTGTATTAATCAGTTCATATTTAATCCTCATACAGGCTTTTATATAATTTGACATAAAGAATAGTGATGAGGATGATGGCACAAATGATGATGATTAGAATAAAGAGGCGGAGGAGGAGGAGGAGAACCAGCTTAGTGGCTTTCTGCACTCACATCTTTTTGATTCTTTGTGTGAAACTGTTAAATTCTCAAGCTTCATTAGTGATCAGAGAGTACAAATTTGTCTCGTTTCCACTAGAGTGAGCAGAGCTGAGAGCTGAGGACGCGCTGTAGTTCTACACCTGGATCAGACTATTATACTAAAATGACCTCATCAATATGATATAAAGTAGTTTCATTTTGTCAGGTAATTACAGAAAAAACATGGTCTGTTTTGTCATTCGTGGATTTTCATGTTTATAAAGTTGGTAAAAGGTGCAGAAAGAACGAGTTCAGGTCAGAATGAACATGACAGCCCTCCAGCATCCCGCCACCTCCTCGACTCACTGAGACATGACTGACAGCGGCTGATGGCAGGCTGATGGTGGCCAGCCACTACGTCTTCCATCCCATAATGACAAAAAGAGGAAGAGGGAATTCTCTCAGGCTAACATGTTTGTTGTTTTTACAGTTTCTAACCCATTTTAGGGGTTTTAAAATTATGCATTTTCCCAAAAGGTTTCTATCTTTGCCAGTTGCAGAAAAAAAATGTATCCCAACTTTTAGAAACTATGTCAGCATCTCCTCTGTGGGTGATGAATGCTTAGTAGTGAGCAAGTCATTAAAATGTTGGTGCTATTGCATCAAGATGCTCTAAATATTTCTCAGGTTTGGGGGTGGGATCCATGATTGAAGCACAAATAAAAAAGGTTTCGTGACAATTTATTGTTTTTTAAACTTTTGCATTTATAATAAATTAGTCTAACAATAAATACAATAAATTTTTTGCGTACGCTGTCAATATCGTTAGCATGCAAGATATGAAACAGGCTCTGATTGATTTAATTCAACTCTCAGGAATATGTTTCCTTCTTAGAAACATTATAATAATAATAATAGATTAGATTCATAAAGCACTTTTTAAGTCACCTAAAGCACTTCACAGAGAATCCATTATGCACTCACTCACCCACTCTGGTGGTGGTAAACTACTTTTGCCCTGGGGCAGTCTGACAGAGACGAGGCTGCCGGTTTGCACCATCAGCTCCTCTGACCACCATAAACGTTCACACACACAGGCAAGGTGGGTGAAGTGCCTTGCCCAAGGACACGATTATAGGCTAGAATGGATCTGGGATTGAACTGCTAACCCTACAAATACCAGACGAGGTGCTTTAATCTACTGCAGCTTATTCTTCTTTTTCTTTTCTTCTGTTTTGATGTTTTTCACAGAACAATCAAAGTGGAAGTGTATGACTGGGACAGGGATGGGAGGTAATTATATTTACAGATGCAGAATGTTTATGAGCTAATTAAAAAGTACTTATTGAACTCTTGTCAGCTTTCATTTGTCATTATTGAGCTAATCTACTAACAAATTCACAGCCCGTTGATTCCGATTGTTAAAAAACATTAAATTATAAATAATAAGAATGTTTCTGTCATTTTATGTGGTTTTTCTGTAGTTTCTCTAGTTAAATGCCTGTTTTACACGTATATGTTTACTTTATCTGAATATACTAAATGATGCACATTTTATTTCCTCAAACAGCCACGATTTCATTGGTGAATTCACTACAAGCTACAAAGAGCTATGCAGGGGCCAGAGCCAGCTAAATGTATACGAGGTGAGTGCAGATAAATCACTGTTTGGTCCCAAAGCAGAGAACTTTGATGTGAATTGCCTAAAGTTGTTACACATTTCTGTTTCTTTTGCTTCAAACAACCTAAAAGCAGAAATCAGGTCACAATGCAAACATGACCTACTTCTACCCAGCTCTGAAGACGTGATGCATTCAGGAGAGCATTGTGCATTCGCTGTCGTTGTCACGGCGAATGAAGCACACCAAGCACGCTGTGACTGGGAAAGCCTTTGTGCTAACTATCACCAAATGAACAGCGGCTGCACTTATTGTTCTGCTCAGCTTAAATGCAAAACGTGAGCTCCATCTCTGCGTGCCGTCTCCGGAAATCTACTTCAATTTAAGAACAAACCAGCGTGCCCTCTTTGCTCAGCAAGGTCTTGTTTAATGACAGTAAAATCTTTAGGTCTTGCTCTTTGGAGCCCGATTGTGAGTGTGTGAGATTAGCTGCAAGCATCCTCTTTCTGTCCTCACCTCAGCCGTCATTAAGAGTCTGAGAGGTTAAGTGTTGGAAGACTTGTGCGTCTGTGGCGAGAATACAAATGGAAAAGAAACAGCTCTGTGATGTTAATTCAAGTGGGTTTTTTACGAAGACAAGTTTCTGCCTTGCTGTTTCCTGCTCATTAAAACTATTTCTGTTTCACGTTTGCTTTCGAGCTAATCGTGGAGATGCTCAAAGGAAAAGAGAATAAGGTGAAAGGATGAGGAAATAGGTGGCACAAAGTAAAGGTACAGCGCCATGTTTTTACACGGCTGACAACAGCTCGTGTGCAATTTAAAACTTTCAACCTTCATCATCAGGTCAGTGATCTTGAATCACTTTCAGCATGAGAACAAAAACCACACAAAGCTTCTCTCAAACACGCAACTCCACACTGGCGTGCGCCAACCTTATGAACACCAGCTCTATGAGCTGAGATAACAGCAGGCTGCTGTTATAGCGTGCAATGCTTTTGTGACTTAACGTGAACTCAAACAGTGACTGAGTGACAACCACGGCGCTCTAAGGCATTATCTTTGTAGGAAAAAAATGGACGAGTGACTTTAGAAACCGCACAAGAAGAAGAAAGGAGGCGAGTGGGTTCCTGTTCTTTATTATACAGCACAGTTTCCTCCAGGCTGATGCTTTATGTTTGTGCACAGACACGTAGCGTGAGAAGCAGATATTTTTGACCTTGCATACTGTCGTATACACACTTTTGGCTGCAAGCTTCAAATGTTCCTCTCGTCAAAAGCAGAAAATGCTGTAATTGAGCTTGCTGTGCTTATCACCTGTTTATGAGGGCTTTGTTTCTGCCCACATCACGCATTACTCTGAGGATTTGCACACAATTTAATTTATTCTGCACATAGTTTTGTTTATTATCGGGCTGAAATATGGGACAAGTGTTCCATCGTCCCCATGGGTGGATGATGGCGTGCATGTAGGATGCAGAGTAGGTGATAATAAAAATCCTCCTGAATAATCTGAGGCTTGCTGCGAGGCATGATCAATGGTATCTCATTCTCACCTACTGCGGTTATTGGATTCATTCCCTTTGCTCCATTACCCTTCCAAACATGGAATAGGAGGACAAAGATGTTTTTATTACTTGCCCGGGGGTGAATAGGCAGAATTGTACTGCAGGTTTACATCATCATTACCTGTTCTTTCTATACTCTCCCTTCATACCAGGTGGTGAACGCCAAGAAGAAGCTAAAGAAAAAGAGATACATCAACTCCGGCACGGTGAGTCTGAGATCTAAGATAAAACCAAATCTCCTGCTTCACTCATACCCCCCCCCCCCCTTTCGTTTGTATTCATCAGAAAGTTTCCTCTAAGTAGATTGCACAAGGTAGTTAAGTTCTTTTTTGACGCTGTTCCATTTCCAGTCTTTCCAAATATTGAATCTAAAGTGGGTAAAAGTGGGTGAAAATGCATTAACTTTCTCTCGTCTTTGTCCTTTTAATGAAGTAGTGATTGAATGTTTATAAATGAGCCACAGTTTTTCTTTTTTTAAGCTGTTCTTGCTAAATGCCACAGCTCTGTAATTAAAATCTTTGATTAGTTATCCATCATACTGATCATGCGCCGGTTGGCTGCGGCACTGATGTTCTCTGATTGTAATACTAATATGCAGCAGGAGCACTCTGTATGGATAAGTAATTTTGTGGGTGGTTAGCTCAGAGGTCAGTGTTAATGTGTAGATTGGTACATTTTATTGTATTTAATAAAGGAGCGCGAGTTAATCTGTTCTGACTGTTTTTGGGTTTTTTTCCCAGGTGTCCTTATTGTCATTCAATGTAGAGTCTGAACACACCTTCCTGGATTACATCAAAGGAGGGTGAGTGTATTATACAGCAGCACACAAAAACATTTAATACATTCATCCTCCAATCAAAACAATTTAACTTTTGTTTTGTTTATATAACCAAATATAATATTTGTGTAATTAAACATTCATTTTATGAATGTGCTGTTGTTCACAAATGTATATTGTTATACTTATAACATTTAGAATTTAAATGGATCTGTTTCAAATGAACATACATGTTAAAATTATAGCTACAGTCAATTCAGCCATACTATAATATCAGATAAAAGCAGAACAGAATACTAAAAGCAGGAACAAGATTTAACATCACTTAATGGATTTGGGGTGGACAGTTTTAGGTGCGGTTGTAGTTTATTCTAAGACAAAGTGACAGTTCTGTATGCAGTGTTGAATGCTAAAAGTAATGAAGGATTGTGAAGAAAGGCTCTAGCTGCTTTGTTTGTGTGACAGATAGGAAGATAAATATGTTGGCAGAAGACCAAGATGGATTTTTGAAAGTTTTATTTTGGAATCTGTTTAGTGTCTACCATCCATTCACAAGATGTCAGCTAGTAGAGCTGTGGCCAAATGTTTTGCTGCCTTAGTTTTTATGATGGCAGTTTGCATAAACTCCATGGCATTGTGAAGAGTGACCTGATGAATTGCAATTTCTAAAATCTCAAATTGCCACAAAAATGGATTTAATTTAACAAAAGTCCACCTCTACTGCATTTGTGAAGGAGGATTCATGGGATCTCCTGTAAGCTATATGACCGTCTCCCAAAGTTGATTCAGCAGTGGGATCTGGGCACCGCCAGTGTAGAGCTCAGTCAGGAATGGCAGCAGGCAGGTATGAGTGCATGTGCACTAACAGTGAGGAGAAGATGGTCTGGTGTCAAGAAGGGCAGCAAAGAAGCCAATCCTCTCCAAGAATATCAACAGACCAAGGTTCAGGGACAGGATTGGGACCAATAGCTTATCTTAAACAAGGTATCAAGTTGCATAGTTGCATAAACCAGCAGTTCATCTACACTGCTGTTTAGTGATTAATCTACCCCCCCCCCCTCATTGCCATGTCTTTTAGCAGAAAGTATTAAAACTCTCAACTCTGCAAATAAAAGAATGTGGCCTGAAAGTGGTTCAGTTCATGGTTAGTGACAGAGGTTGGAAAAGGATGCTAGCAGCAAAGCATGCAATTTTCAGACAAAATTACAAAATTCAGATTTTTTTCATCTATTTTCAATGAGTGGGTGGAAGGTTTCACATTCTACAAAAAAAACCCCATAATATAACAAGTTTTAGGTGACAGTTTTACCTTAAAAAGCACTCGTGTAGCAGCAAAAACTGCAATGCAGATGTAATAAAAAGGAGAGGACACCTTTTGTTGTTTCATCAACATAAATGTGCAATGCCATCAAATCATAGAAGTTGATTTTCAGTTGAAACAGCAGCACATTGAACATTGATGACTGTTGTGAACAATGCAGACATGACACTGAAAGGGGATCCTTTAGATTGAATGCAGCAGCTTTAAAGACATTACTTCAGCTCCTTTGACTCATCTTGCTTCTCATCTGCTGTTCATGGCGGTACCAGCACCCATCTAAGTTCTCTTCAGTTTTATTGACTGTTTAGTGGCCTTTAATTTCTCACATATGTGTGAAGTGTGGCCCCACAGGAGACCGTGGTGTCCACAGCCAAGACTACAGAGCAAATGAATATGAATGATTATGATAAACTATGAAGGAGATCTGAGAGCTTAATTAAGGGTGGACAACCTGTCGCATATGGAAATGTTTCTGGGTGGATCAGCAGCTGCCCTGGTTTTAGGTTTCTGTTGCTTTACCGCTGATGGCTGACTGTCCCAGATCTGTCCTCTCCAGCGAACACGAATCGACTCACTATACTCCCACATACAGTAACCTGACTCACTCACAACCTCATTCAACACACCGTCCTTACTATTTCTGTTTGTTTGATTCTGATTCCATTTGACTATAAGACACAGCAGAAAAACAGGAAGAGACACATTTGGAAAACATGGAGATCATTTTTTTTTCTTCACTTACTCAATTTTGTCTGTGATGTTTTTTTGTTGTTGGTTTAGGTTTATAATTTTCACAAAGAGTCAGGTCAGCACATATTACCGGTAATTCCCACCTACATGAAAACTACATGAAAGTAGCCGATTCTTTTCTTTAAATTGCTTCAGTTAGACAGTGGCATGTTTTATTAGAAGAAACAGACATATATTGTCTGTACATGTTTGAATAAGTGTGATTTAAAAACCAGTGGAATAAAATCACAGAATTAAGTCATACATTCCTCAAATGGGGAGCTCCTCTTAGCTTTTCCAATCCTTTTTGTATATAATTCTCAAATTTTTAACACAAAATAATAAGAAAAAATTAATTAATTAATTAAGAACTAATATGAAAAAAACAATCAGTACTAAATAAAAAATTATTTATAAATACATTTTTTGACACATGGCAGGGCCGGGACTTGAACCCAGGGCACTCACATGAAGGGCAGCCTCTCTACCCTACAGTCACCCATGTAGTTTCTTTGCACATAACACTGTAAAGTGCTACACATATCAAAATCGCAGGCTGCACTAACATCAAATTTTCATATTAGGAGGGGGGCCACAAACTATCATCCTGCGGGCCACAATTGGCCCCCGGCCCACGATTTGAGGCCCCTGGTATACACATTCTTGTAATATAAATATCTAATAAACCATGAAAAGCTTCTTACATGTTTACTTTAGCCTGCTATTAAAGAGTTACACTTTATTATTGACATTTTAAGGTATTTAACATTCAGTTTAAAAGATCAGAAAAAACTGGACCAATATTGTATATTTTGTTTACTATCTACTAAAACTTTACCAAACACATCCAGTATTGTTACAGCCCATATTCCTAGTTTTATTAATAATTATTTTATCTCTTCTAGTAGCAATACAACTTTGTTAGCTATAAGGTGAGTTATTACCTGCAGTGAGGGTTAATAAAACAACGTCTATACAGTGAGCAGAGAGCAGTTTTTGAATATAACGTCCAACGGCTCCTCCTCAAAACACCTCGACACGCGCGTCTGGTCGCGTGCACACGGCACATTACGTGCTGGGCATAAACTGTGCAGCTCAAAGTGTAGGGTTTAATCACTCACAGTTCACAAATCTTATTCCAACACTGTACCAGGCTCTGATGAGTCCTCTCTGTCCCTGCTGCTTCTGATACTTAGCTCTGTTAGCAGCGAACTGCTGCTGGACTCTGTCTGAAGCTGAAAAGAGAAATGACTCAGCCCTGGATGAACTTTCTGACCAAAATAAACGCGTATCCCTGGCATATGGAGAGAAAACAGTCTCGATATATCTGTGCGTGTGTACTATTTGATTTGTAACTTGTGTTAACCTGTTTGTGTGTAACTTTGGGTAGTTGTAGCTGTACAACATGATTTGTAAACCGTAAATTACATTTTGTGTGTAACTTTGTGTACTTGTAAATGTGTCTTTAAATGCACACACAAATATCAACAAATAATAATTACAAAAAATATTTAAATACACACAAATAAAAATTACACAAAGATTTAAATTCCACACACAGATTTTTTACCTTCAACCTCACAAATCTAATAATTACACCTACAAATAGTTAAATACGTGTGTACAAATCACCTGTTACACACAGACAAAACTACATTTACACACAAATCAGTTTACAAGTGCACAAAGGGTTTTGAGACTCCTTTCACGCTTCCGGGAGCTCCACAGATTCATGCGTAAGTGGTGCGTTTAAATGCTGGTGGAAAGCTGGGTCATTTGAATTTTCTTCAGAGTCTAGTGTCTTCCTTCAATACCTTTTGCCAAAGGGGCATAGACGTTTTTCTGTGTAATAAATAATATCTCAGCACACCTTAGATCTAACACATATATCTTTATTTACTTGTTATTATTCTATAAATGTTTATATAGGCATATATATGCATGTATAAGCCGTATAAATGTATTTAAACAGTTAAATAAAACGACCACTAGGTGGTGTAATGGTCTGTTGGCTGATGAACACAGGCAGCCTCAGCCCTTGGAGGCAGCCAGAGGCAGGACGATGGCTGGGAATCGCGGTGGTCTCCTCTCTGAAGTAAGTACAAGTTACAGCTGCACTCTTTGTTAGCTGATTATAATCATACAGCCTGCCATGATTTTTAGATCATTGACCGTCCACCTCACGTTTCTCTGTTAGCAGGAGCTAATGTGAGCTGAGCTGAGCTAATTTAGCAGTTGGTAGCTTTTATTTAATCTTTGTATTTAGTGTCAGTACGGTTTAATTTGGCATTTTCTTGATCCATGAGAGTTAATGATCACCAAGCTAAGCTCTTTTTATTATGTAAATGGCAACTTGTGTAGCCCTTAGCCACGATCAGGAAAGTAGGAAGCTATCCCACCAAGTCGAGTTTTGCTGTTCTGTCTTTAATGACAAAACCATTTAATGACCCATTTAAAAACAAAAGTCAATCACACACATATGCATACAGTAAAACAGTAAAATAGTAGCCTATAATGTAAACGAAAAAGTAATGGCATTGTTTCCCACTTCACTAACAAGTTAAACTTAATGCACTGTGAATTTGATGATGCTCACAGCCAAAATAGGTATAAAATATCAATACCAGAGGGGCAACCAGTTACTGATTTGGTACAATGTGATTTTTTTTTTTTTTTTTTTGTGTGTATAAAACGAGCTAATCTTGATGATTCAGTCACCAACTCCCCCCTCTCTCTCTCTCCCTCTCCAGAACAGCGACTTTGCTAAGAACCGGAAGACCTTCAAAATAAAAGCCTCCACAGAAAAGTCCTTTACATTATATTGTACTGATGTAAATAATAACAAGTAAATAAAGACATATGTGTTAGAACTAAGGTGTGCTAAGATATTATTTATTACACAGAAAAACGTCTATGCCCCTCTGGCAAAAGGTATTGAAAGAAGACACTAGACTCTGAAGAAGATTCAAATGACCCAGCTTTCCACCAGCATTTAAACGCACCACTTACGCACGAATCTGTGGAGCTCCCGGAAGCGTGAAAGGAGTCTCAAAACCCTTTGTGCACTTGTAAACTGATTTGTGTGTAAATGTAGTTTTGTCTGTGTGTAACAGGTGATTTGTACACACGTATTTAACTATTTGTAGGTGTAATTATTAGATTTGTGAGGTTGAAGGTAAAAAATCTGTGTGTGGAATTTAAATGTTTGTGTAATTTTTATTTGTGTGTATTTAAATATTTTTTGTAATTATGATTTGTTGATATTTGTGTGTGCATTTAAAGACACATTTACAAGTACACAAAGTTACACACAAAATGTAATTTACGGGTTACAAATCATGTTGTACAGCTACAACTACCCAAAGTTACACACAAACAGGTTAACACAAGTTACAAATCAAATAGTACACACGCACAGATATATTGAGACTGTTTTCTCTCCATACTGTCAAGCCTTGCCATTCTGTGAGGTGAAAGGTTTAAAAATAAAAATAAATCCGTCTTTAGCTGGGGAATGGGTAGGTTTTTAGTAGAAATAAGCTGTGAGTCCTCAGTGAACGGCTGAGAGGCAAACAGAGAAACACACGGAGCGTCCTGTACGAGAGCGCCCCCTACTGATACAGGTTTGCTCGATGCGCGTGCATGTTGAGAGAATGCCGACAATGCAGAAATTTGAATTTTATTGGCTAAAAAATGTCGGCGGCCAGAAAGAATGCAAAGGGATCTCTAGGAGGAAGGAGGGTCTTCATCAGATTGACATGTTGTGGAACTCAACCCATAGATCATAGTTTAGACCTGAGATATCATTTAAAACATTTTAAAAAACTTTGATACATTGAAAAATGCTCCAGATAGCTGCTTTAAGTTACATATTACATTGTTTTGATTGAGAGAACAGTAGCAGGGATTGTTTAGGATTGTTTTGAAGTGAGTTTCCGTGGAAAAGTTATAAACAAATATTCTAACTGTTCTGAATCTTAGCTCTTTAAATTCATTTTGGAGGAACAGCTACTAATAGAACACACTCCTTGTGATTCAAACATAGTTTTATTTTTTAAACATGACCCTTTTTTGTCCTTGTTTAAAACCAAAAGTAATGATCTTCACATGCAGCATTCTTTTATACAGAAATGACCTCAGATGCTCATTAATTAGTGTTACCCACTTAGGGGAGTGAAGCATTATGCAGAGAGGTACTTTATCTTTTTGTTACAGAGATTTAGAGACGTTAAAAGCTCATCAGTGTCTTTGTGTGGTTACAGCAGCAAAGAGCTTCACCACAAAGAGAATTATTTTAAAAACACATGCCTGTTAAAAGAGAAACATCCCAGAAAGAAAGCCTCTCCACCATCTGTGTGCTGCTGTTAGAGTCCCCAGTGTTTACTTTGAGAAGTACTCGGAACAATCAGAGTCCGTGTGCATTAACATTCTTAAAAGAAGCCACAGAGATAATAAATGTCTGGGAGATAGAAACTACAATATGGCTGTTATTCTGGATGCTGAATGGATCAATATTTCAGTCATATCTGCTGCTCTGTTTAATGTGAGTTGTGGTTGGATGGAAGCTGTATCTTTTATTTGTGAGCTGTCTCCCTGCTTTTTGTGCCAAGCTGTCTATTATCAGAGAAACAGAGAGACAGAGCGTTATTCAACACTGATACTCTACGGCTGCAGCTGTCTGAATTATTCTGAGAATGATGCATTAAATCTGGTCTGTGTAGAAGAATCCACACAACACTATCTCCCACCTTTAACAAATGACTCGACACCAAAAGCACAAATTAGATTTTACATCAGGTGGTGCTGCATTTCTTACATCTGCTTCAGTTTTTATTTAACTCATTTGACTGGCGTGAAAACAGGATTTTGACATTTTAAGGACACCTGTCTGATCTTATTTATACAAAACTAAATGATAAAAGACAACAAATGGTATTTGAGTTAAAGCAGGACATAACTGCTGATGTTGTATAATAATATTTGCCTTATTGAAATTTGTGAGAAAAAACTATTTTAATAAATGTACTTTCATCATTGTTTTTTTATTTATAAACCAAATTTCTAATTATAAAATAATAATATTATGAAACAGAGGGAATTATCAATATATTCTATTTAGCAAATTATTGGCAGAGTGCATGATGAACTGATAAAAAATAAATAAATCAAAAGATTACAAGTTCTTGCGGTGATGAAACAGAGTCTCTGATCTGTGATAGAAAATATTAACCGAGTTCTTTGGGACTGACAGGCTAAATCTACAGTTTTTATTTTGAGAGATTTGATTTGGTTAATTTATTGGAACATTCTGAAGCAATTGCAAGGTCTTTGTAGTTTATCTGTTGATCGATGATCTAGTTAGTTTAGCTTGATTTTTATCAGAACAATTTCACAGTATCATCATTAAATTCCTCTAATCTTCAACAGAGAACAAGAAATGCAAACTACTGCTCACAGTTTAAATATCAACACTGATCCAAACCATCTACCATCTAATATCTGCCAATACCCAGTCTCAGTTCCATACTGGCAACATTTTGTTTTTTACAGCACAGCCTTGCAGATGACAAACCATTAACACAGTAAAGGTAACTGTGAATAGGAGTTGGAACCTTAAACACCAGCCGGCGATATCTAAAAAAGTGTTTGAAACAGCGAAAACATGTGGCTGTAAAGGCAGATAATTCAGTGTTCTGACTCATTTGCTATTCAACTAGTGCAGGGTTCCTACAGGTTTCTTCAAGTCAAATTCAAGTCTTTTTAAGACCTTTTTAAGACATTTATATACAAATTTAATAACTATTTTGCTGCCCATTTCACAGGTGTTGACGTAGAAAGAGGAAAAACCAGAGTGAACGTTAGCATAGCATTTCAACTGCTGGTGTTTTGCTCTCTCTTGTTTAATGTAGCATTGTCCGGGGGAGGCAAGGCATAAGGATTATACCCGAAAGGAGGGGTGAGAGCTCTGAGACGTGTTTGTGTAAAATAGTTTGCTAACTAGCTTGTTTGAAAATTACACAGTGCAGTTTTAATGCCTTCACGCTAATTTCCTAGCTGAATATTTTGTTGCATACGGTACAAAAAGCCTCTAAAACATTGTTCTCCACTGGTTTTAACCAATGACGAAAATATTTTTTATCCCACCACACTTTGTTAAATTTACATTTCCCCATAAGCTAACCCTAGCATGAAATTGGTAGCTAGGTAATGTAAATAAAATGTTTAAAAAACCTAACAGGTGTTGGTCAACCTTTCTTGTTGACATTTTCTTTGATTTTTCGTGCTTCTCCTTGTTGCTTGTTGTTTGTGGTCCATGTCTGTGTTGTGTTTACCGTCTGTGGTTGTGGCGTTAAATATCTACTTTTAGTGACTGGGGAAAGCTCTACTGATTCCACCACTCTTTGTTTAAGCTACATTATTTAATCAGAATCATGGTTGACAAACAAAATCTTCAAGGTGAAATGTGAGAAGTTACATTCAGCAAATTGTAAGACCCAGATACTAAAATTCAAGACTTTTTCAAGTCTTTTTAAGGTATTATTTCCAAATTCATGAATTCAATGCTTTTAAGACTTTTTAAGACCTTGTGGGAACCCTGTAGTGATTAAAACGCACATATTATTACAGCACATAACCATAGAAGTAGATCAACAATCAGATCAGGAGCTGAGTGTTCTGATCTGACACCAGTCAATGAAAGATGCCTTGATCAGGACACTGATCTGGTTCTTGATACCAGACCAGGGCATTCATAATTGTTTTTTTTAGTCTAAAACAATATACGTTTTTAATTACAAACAGTAGACAGTATAAATTCTTTATATGACATTACATGGTAATAGATTCTGATGTCTTTTATTATCTTTGAACATGATTCATATTAGATTTTACTATACAATAAATTATAAGCATTCAAATGAGCATGAACCATTTGCAATTTATGACTTTAGACCAGAAAGGTTTAAGCGTTTGTCCCCATGGATTGCTTCATTTTGATGTGAGAGAGCAAGAGATTACTTTTTCCACCTCCTGCAAATAAATAAAAATGAACTAAAAAAAGAGAAAAATACTCAGGCACCTGGTGACACAGTTATTCAGACAAATGATGAGAAATCTGAAAAGGAGACAGAGCAGCCTGCTGTATAAATCAGATTTAAGATCTGTGCTATTGATTTCACTCCTTTCATGTGATTTTGCTTCTCTGCTCCATCTCTAACAGCTAATACTGAACACAAGGCATTTTAGATTATATTTTTTAAAGAGGAGAGGTGGAAAAGCCAATTTTCTGTTTTAGACTCACCATTGCACCATGACCATTTATGGAAGTCTTTTCTATTAGTTTTCATTAACCTTCAATCGGTGCAGGGGTATAGTCAAACAGAGATAATTAAAGTCCAAAAGCCATATAGTGTTCTGATTCAGAGAGGCTAATAAAAGATTTAAATTCGTTTTAAATTAAATGTGGGGTTGGATCAGCTGTGTAATCGTGGTATTGGGAGGAGATCAAATTATGGTTGAGTAGCTTCATCTCAAACTGTTCGGTTGTCACAAAATAGGAGAAAGTATTTGTTATTTTATTTATTGTAGTCTAGCTACACAGTCACACTTTACCAGGATTGTGCACTTTATGACACTGATCCTCCTATTATAAAAACACAGCTGCGTTTCTCAACTATAGGTGAGCTGTAAAGCATTTATGCACCGTGATTGGCTCTTCGCTGAGCTTTGTGACAGAAATAGAACCGAGGCCGTAGTTATGTGTGCTGGCCTGCTCAGTTATACAGTACCTGCTGTTTAGTTCTGCACAGGGGCCACAGTCGCTCAGTTCGTGTTATTTTAGGTTTATGTAAAAGCAGAGGGAGAACATTTCATCCTGAATCGACACATGAAGCTGCTGCCTTGAGTTTTGTCCTGGGAACCAGAAAACTAAAAACGGCCTTGAAAATAGAAATGGCCATAAAAACGGGAATGGTCGCGATCATTCTTGGTCTCATTGATTTTGTAGCTTTTGCTAGATTATTTAAAATCTCTGTAATCATTGTTCTCACTGTGTGCAGCCATTATAGATCAGATAGGTTGGTTCTGGTGGATAAAACTGTCCAAATAGACCATTTAATGATAGTAAACACTGATTATGTATTAAGTGCTGGCAGACAGTGACCACTGTTGTATTTTTGCCATGAGTTCTAGTCTCTTTCTTATTGCTGAGTCATGACCTCTGACCTTAACTTTAACCAAGTGAGGCCTGCAGTGCGTTAGATCTGTGTTCTTTTTTTTTTTTTGAATTTTTTTAGAACAGAACATGATGTGTTGCTTTTTGAGATCTTTTAGCCTCCTTCATGTCTGTTGAAGTGATTTCTTGATTCTACGGGTCTGTCCGTAATCAGGACTGGGTGTGGCTAGAGAAGCTGACCTCAGCGTTCCAAATAATGTGATTAATCACAATTAATTCATGATTTAACAAGGTATGCAGTTAGCATGATTATATTTAAAATGTTAAATAACGTTAATTTTAATGAACAGAATTATTTTTATTTACAGATTTGTTCATTTCTACTAAAGATAATGTGAAGTTGAACTGCGTGATTTAGTTAGTTTTTTGTCTCCTGAAAGTATCCTGGAGGTCAGGTGGAGTGATCTACTGTGTCTGTGCTGAAAATTACATCAAGAAACTTATCATGTGATCACTTTTAAAAACATTCTGGTGTTTTTCTATCCGGGGAGTAAAGTCAACATGTCACTTTAACATTTCTGCCCATTTTTGGAGTAATTGAATGTGACATAAAAACTGGTTTGGGAGCTGTAATTTTAGCTGGGAACAAAATTGAGTTCAGATTGTGAGACCATGTAAAGGCTGATGTCAGATGCATTACCTCCTGGCCAATTAGAAGAAATAATGATGGCACATTAATTTGTTCTTTGAGATAGCTACAACTGAAAGAAGCCTCTAAAAAAAAGCAAATAGAACCAAAAAAAATAGATCCTCCAAAGGACCATAAATTTGAGGATCAGGACTGAAATGCATTTCCAGATGAGTCCCTGGTTGTTTGCTAATGGACCTACAAAGCAGACAGCACCGTGGCATCGAGTCAACAATATTCTGTATTGAATTCTGAGTCTCAAAGTAATTTGCTCAGCTCCTAAATAAATCCCCACTTTGCATTACAAGTCGAAGACGTGAGTTGAGTACAGACAAACAGAAACGTTCCAACATTAGGGTGTTTTTATTCTTCATCAAAGAGTCTTAATAAGATAATAAATAATAATGTATAATCCTGTGGTTGTTTCTTTGAAAAGCATCCTCAGAAACTATTCAGAAATGTGCTTGAGTAATTAGGAAACTTAAAGGGACATTTAGTGTTTTTATGTAAAAGTTATAAATAATATCATACCTGCTATAGATAACTTTATGAACAGCCTCAGTTCAGAGAAATACAGTTTATGTCTCACAGGAGGGATGAGCTGAGGCTAGTCTGAGTAAAGTCCAGATGGAGCTGTTTATGCATCTTACTTTATAAACCTTTACACCACCGTCAGCCTCATGATTATTTATATGGACTTCTATTACAACAGGCAAATGTCCGGTGCATTCAGGGGTCAAGTCCAGCAGGAATTTTGTGTTTTCTACATAAAAACCTCCTTCAAAAAGGCCAAAATATTCCTTTAATGCTGTCTAAAGGAAGTGATTTAGAAAAAGAAATCATTTAAAAAATGTTTGCTCCACAGTGTACTTTGGACTTTGTGTTTTTGTTTTGTGAGCAGGTAAATTATAGACGCTGCAAAGAGGAAATCACTGGACACTTTCAGCATTTTCAGCTGTTTCTGTCCATTAGCTTCTATCCCCCAATGGAATTCAGCAAATTAGTTCTGTGAGAAATGACGTCAAAAGCAAGAGGCCAGGTTTAGGTTTATATTAAAGTCTTGATACAAAAAAGTAGGATTTTGAGTGAAAGTGTGACTACAGCTATTAAAACCGTAATATGTAACTTGTTAATTAAAGTGAAATTAATCACATCTACTCATCGAGACCATAGTATTTAATATTACAGGCTGATTCTATGTAATTATGATCTGTGTCCTCCATATCAGCTTTTACATTTCCTGCTTTAATTCTGTTTCTCAGCTATGATTCTTTTTAGCTGAGCATTTAAAACTAACAACAGAAAATCAGCAGAGACTTTCAAATGGAGGCAGCGTGCAAGCGTAACAATTCTCCTTTTGTCAGCTGAACGCTGCAGCTCAATGCTGATTAATGAGCCGAGGTCAGTCTCTGCAGGACGAAGGCGCCATTATCTCTGATGATGTGAGTATCTGAATAAAACTAGAATCAGGAAGAGGCAATCAGTGTTAATCACAACGAAAGGGCACACACTTTGATCTGAGTTCCTTTAACTCTTCGTTTGTCTTTTTTGGGGAACAGGCCATGTTTAGTTTCCGTTCAAAGTTTAGTAATTATCATTCTCATGAATAAAAAAAAATACACTGTAGTTTTCAGATTCTAAGGTTTCTTTTCAGCTTTAATGGAGTGAGAGCACCACCTGGAATGATTATTTCTGATCTTTATTGATCTCTCAACAACAACCAAGCTGAAGACGGATAGAGACAGTCAAGCATGTTTTAGTGGCTAAAATGGCTGCAGGCGGCGTAAAGAAAGGGTTATAAAAAGTGGATTGATTTTACTGTGAAGCTTTGAAACTCTAAACTTTAGTTTCTGCAACAACTCATTATGTATTTATTGAAACTTGGGGTGAGTTTCCTTCTTCCTGTATTGTGTTTGTAATCTTCCCAGTCTGCTGTTAAATCTTTAAAGACAAACTGAAGAAAATCCTCCCCAAAACAAAGAAACGATTACAAGAATAAATCCTCTAAATGATCCACTGGAAATACAGAATGACACTAATTTGCCGAGGTAGCTCCATCTGCTTGTGTTTTCCTTGCTTCCTGTAATTTGCAGATGCTTTGGGGCTGGAAAAAGTCCTGCTATTCTCTTTGACTGTTTAGTTTTAAAAAATGACTTTAGATCACATTTGACTTTATTAAAAGCCTGACAAGATCCTGTGCTGCATAATTGACCGTGTCCGCGAACAAGCTGCTGTGAAAGTAGATAATAAAGGTGAATAATGAACACTGTGTTTGGGCGTACGTTTGTCACACCTCTCCTCAGAAGAGGGAAACGACACACGGTAAACCTGCGAGAGCCTCATTAAACCAGCGCGTTGAGTTTTTCCTGCTAACGTTCTTCTTGTTCATCTGTTCCAGAACTCAGATTCACTTCACAGTGGCCATTGATTTCACCGCATCAAACGGTGAGTGTTTTGCCTGCCATTACCCTGCTGCGCCTTCATTTATCATCAGATGTACGACTGTGTCATGAGTTTTCTCTCTGCCTCTGATCTTCTCTCTTTTTATTGTTCTGCCACAGTTTTTTTTTAATTGAGGTGTTTTGCATGTCTATGTGACACATTCTGGACAGAGAGCAAAAGTCATTCTAAACAGAGTTCATCAACAGAAATAGAAGTTTTTCCTCCTGCAATATAAAACACACACAAGTCATTTATAATTAAATGAGATGAAGCAACACAAACACACAAAATATAAATCTAACAGTAGCATCTGATCTCCCAGTGGTTTGGACTTTTTGAACTGTGTTTCTGTGGAAATGCTATGAACAGTTAGTATCTTACCTGTTGTAGATAGTTCTTGGAACAGCCTCCGTTTGGAGAAACTGAAGTTAACACTGACCAGAGCTACATGCTAACAGCTAGTCTGAGTGAATTGCTGTCATCTTAAACAACTTTAATCTCTAATTTCTCATATCAGTTCATGCAAACGCTGCTTCATATTCCTTTACACTGCTGCCATTTTTCTAAAATGATGTTGAATTTGATGGTTATTATATAATTAGTGATAGCGGCAAGCTACATCACCTCCAGTGCAGCCTCTGGCATTTCTGACATGAATATTTTATTATTACTGAAGAATTAACAATATAATGTGATATTAATGGTGATGTAAAGGTTTAGGTGTGAAATGAAACAGTTTACATCCTGTTTGGTGTTGACTAGCCGTTAGCTCGTCAGTCTATTAACTGTTTGTCCAAACTGAGATCAGTTCAGATACTTTAACAGAACTCTACTTCAAAAGATCTGAAATATCACTTTAAGAACATTCCTAATTCTGAAATGAAATTTCAGCAAAAAAGTGGCACAAGAGTGACAATTTTATTAAATTTTTTAAAAATATTTTTTTTGGTTTCATGTTATTTCTTTTTAGAGCTCCATCTCTGATTCAGGTCATCCTGTTTAGTTTTGGTTCATCCTCCATTCCTCCTCCTGCAGCTGTCACTTTGCTCTCAGTCTGCTGGTTTGCATGAGTGACTCTGACTTTTCTTGTCTCAAAAGGAAATCCATCGCAGTCCACTTCACTACACTACATGAACCCTTATCAGATGAATGCCTATGCCATGGCTCTGAAGGCTGTTGGAGAGATCATCCAGGACTATGACAGCGATAAGATGTTCCCCGCTCTGGGATTTGGTGCAAAGCTACCGCCTGACTGGAGGGTGTCCCATGAGTTCCCACTGGTGAGTAAACTGTGGGATTATTCCAGATGCTGAGGTTGTCATTCAAACATTGCCTTTTGCCTAAAGGTAACACAAATTAATGTAGGGCTGATTTTGCCTCTGAAGTTAGAGCTGAGATCACATGTTTGGGGAAAAATGTGTATAAGAGCGTTATGGTTGTATGCATTTTGGCATAAATGCAACCACACGTTTATCATCCATAATTCAGAGGGAATTCCATTTACCCTTCTCCTTTATAGTGCAAATTAGGTTCTGCAGGGCCGAAGGATTCTTAAATCAATTTAGCTTTTCTCAGCCAGCTAATGTACTCTGGTGGCTGCACAGTACAGCCTAATGAGGAGTGAGTCTACAGGGTAACGTCTGCATCACTCCATGCTTCCATTAAAATTTGCAAATTAAGATTCATCCCACCATATAATTGAACCCCCACTTTTTCATACTATGATCATATAAGTGTGCTTACAAATAAAGTTACAATGTTTGGTGAAATATTTGTTGTACTGTCTCGGTTTACAATCTGCCCTGTGGTCAAGGAAGACAGCATTCAAAGCAAAGTTTGACAAGCAAACCTCTGGAGGCATTTTTTTCCACCCAAAATGTCACTCAGCCATCAAGCCTGCACCATATCTACTAGAGCAGAGGATTCTGGGATGTTTGAGAAAAACAGCCAACTGCTGCATCAGTTCTATCTAATAGAATATCTGCTAAAACGATGTTTAGAAGTTGAAGTTTAATCATGTTTGCCTTGAAGACGTGAGGTTTATTAAGCTACGTATTCTGATTTAAGTTTATTAATTTGGGCAAGATTACTAGAAAGATTGGCACACATTTTAATTATTTAATGAGAAAAGTTTTATTTTAAATTATTTGCTGAGAGACTAATACAAAAAGTTTTCTCCTGCCTTTGAGGAAACTTCATTCTGAAAGTAGAGAAAATATTTTCAGTTGTAAATGTGGGTCTGCTTTGACTTTGATTTGATCTGAAGTTAACAGGATGTACTCGACTAATTAAGGCGATCACACTCAGCACCTCCTAGTGTCCTCATGTTGGCAGGATGGGATAGTGATCAGAGTCTAATGAGAAAACTGAAGAGCAAAATATAAAGATCACCCAGAGTTTGGGGCTCTGAAGAGTTCCAACAGGACAGTGATTCTCACCATAAAACCAAAATCATGCAGGAACAGCTCCATGAATGTCTGTGAGAGACCGAGCAAACAAAATAATCACTTGGTTGGATAGATTTGGGAAAGTTTGTCTTGTAACAGTCCAAATCCACCAAACTTGGAATAATATTCTGAGGTGAATGTCTGAAATATTCACAATCTATTTGTTACAGTACAAGCATGATGGGTCAGGGTTGTTAGTGTGAATAATTCTGTCAGTAAGTTATAAATCAGTCTTTAATTTTATTTTGCAAAAACTAACTCAAATTATGTTTTTTTTTGAGGGGGAAAACCAAATCTTAAACATGATTGGTTCACAAATAGCTCCTGGTGTCATGAATGTGGGAGCTTTCAGCAGCTACAGTATAGATTGAACACTTAAAGTCTGACGTTTAATGACTGATGTGATCACAGCGCGTGTGTTGTATAAATAAGAGAGTTTCTGCTAGTTAAACGAAAATATACCATTAATGCTACAACTTTATGAGGAATCAATGTACAAGTCAATCCTGATTCCAATCTGTATGTTTTTGTTCAGTAATCCACTTGTTTTGTTCCTTTCAGAATGAAAACGTGGAGAACCCGTACTGTAACGGTATAGACGGGATCCTGGAAGCTTACCACCAAAGCCTTAAGACGGTTCAGCTGTATGGACCCACCAACTTCGCTCCTGTTGTTAATCATGTGGCGAGGTACGAACACAAATCTCTACCCCGGTGAATAAATCGGAGCGACTTTTATGTCTGAGGAAAAAACCCAACTTCCTGAATCAACCACGCCATCAGAGGTATTAGTGCAATAAGTGGTTGTTTCTCTGAGCAGAACTAATGATGGGAAAACAAACAGTCAGCTGCCAGACTGGGATGAAAAGAAATGGTAATCAGGCATATGTGGGGCCAGACGCTTTTAGAGAGCTAACAGCAATATTTTTAGACATCTGAAGTGATGGAAGTGTGAATGTAAGATGGCTTGAACTGCAGGGGACTTGTTTCGTGTTATGTTGCCTTTCACACAGTGTTGATGAGTCACATTGTTCAGTAATAGAGCCTCACTGTAAAATGTAGAAACATGTCACCATTACAGTACAAAAGTCACAGTGTCAAAACACAGGAAGTGAATTTAAAGATATGGGAAATGCGATTGTTAAAGGGGAAGATCCTGTGGAAGGATAACAGACGTACAACCAGAATCAGTCGACTGCTTTTCAGTTTAACACACTATAATTTAAAAAATGTCAAACCAGGTTTAAGGTCTAACACATTTTCTCTGATTTAAAATAATAATAATAATGCATCAGTTTTATATAGCGCTTTTCTAGGTCACTCAAAGACGCTTTACAGAGTTGCATTATTCATTCACACAGTCATTCTCACCGGTGGTGGTAAACTACGACAGACGTCTGTAGCCACAGCTGCCCTGGGGCAGACTGACAGAAGCGAGGCTGCCATTCTGCGCCATCGGCCCTTCTGACCACCACCAACATTCACACACAGTCACACTCACATTCACATTCACATAGGCAAGTTGGGTGAAGTGTCTTGCCCAAGGACACAACGACAATCTAACCCAGCCAGAGCTGGGGATTGAACCGGTGACCCTCCAGTTACCAGACTGGCCACTCTCCCAACTGAGCTAATGCCGCCCCGAACTAATGCCGCCCCGAAAAAGGTTCCTAACCTCTCCTATAGGTGAGATAAAGTCTTAGAATAAAATTTCGAACATCACTTGAATCTTTAGAGTTGATTTTTTGAGTATTTACTTAATTACATGCATCCTTTTCTTACATAATATGTACTAGCACAAGACTTTATAAAGTACAATTGATTTAAATGTGGACATTTCTTTGTATTTCTGGAGATTTGAAAGAAGTTCTTTTATAACAGAGGTACTTGGTGAGAGATGGAGCGTTTTGAGCCACAAACTTCCAACAGAGTTGGAAAATCTCTCTTATTCTTGAAAACTTTGGTGGTGAGAAAACTAAAATCACAATTGGTAGAACAAATAAATCAAATGTTTTATCCCTACCAGAGCTAAACCCCCCTTAAGGCCCTCCTAGTTTATTTCAAGCATAAAAATTCAAGCATGAAAAAGTCTCAGAAGGATTTTATGCGTAATAAAATGTCACATTATGTTTGTGAATAGTGTTCGTTTGAGGCAATTGAAAATATTTATGGAGATTTTGCAGTCCCTGCATGCCTAATATATTTAGTATAGCCATGGGTGCAATAAAATGGTTTTTAAAGGGGGGAAGCAAATCTTAAAAGATGCAAACTACCCCAAACAAGTGAACAAAGCTCTTCCTAAAACCAGGATTAAAACAACACTTGACCATGAAGAGGAGCTGAGAAGCTGGAACACAAGAAGAGCGATTTTTAAATTTATGTGATCATTTAAAAGACGTACTCTCAGGTTAGCTTTTGTGTTCTTTAAATTCAAATAAAGCACAAATCAATAAAGCAGCTGATGATGTTAAAGGTTGGATGGATGCTGATGCATGATGTTCATTTAAAGCAGAATGATAAATGATAAACACTCTTAATTTGCTCATTTCCTGCTTTGATACGTGAGAGAATCGATTCTACAGACCTGACTTTGGTGTTGTACTTCCTCCAGGTAACCTCCCTAAATGTCTCTGCTGAATGTGGCCTGTGCTATTATAAAGCAGCTTAGGAGGACAAATGCCTCTTTAATCTCCAAACCCTGTCCATCCCTCTTGCTGCTGTCGCTGACGTGCACGCTCTTTGATTAAAATGTCAGCATCTTGCAGTCAAATTGATCAAACTGGGTGTGAGAGCTGAGGTCTCACCTCTGACCCGTTCTTGGCTCTGGCAACAATCCATTTTGTTGTCTTATTTTTATTTTTTCTGGCTCATCAAGTCTGGTCATATGAGTGCTAGGCAATCAATAATGTTCTGAAAGAATAAGACTGCTGCGCTTGCATAAACAGTTTAATAAATTATTCATAAAGCAGCCAGCGATGGGCAATTGAAAGTAGGACACACTCTGTGGTGTCTCTGATGGGTTTTGTAATAGCGTCTGGATAGACCTTTGAGACGTAAAGAGCTATACAGCATATTTTAGCTTTTTACATGTTTATATTACTCTTTTCTGTCACTCACTCAGTGGAAGAACATGTTTTTTTTTTCTTTTCATCTTTGATAAACTGTTTTTCTCTGTTGATCTTGGATATTCTTTCTGGTTCATGCCAGACTAAAACTTTTATGGAGAGCAGTGGGTTTATTTCCCCATTTTCCATTCTCCTTTATTCTAACATGGACTGAAGCAGCTCTGTGCTGATTTTTTATTATTCTTGTTTTTGGGCTCAGGTATGCAGAAGCAGTTCAGGATGGATCTCAGTACTTCGTCCTGCTCATCATCACTGATGGAGTCATCTCAGACATGGCTCAGACCAAGGAGGCCATCGTGAATGTGAGTTCTGCTTTGACACCAGCTGGAGGATGTTGGTATTTCTGGAGCTTTTAGCAGTTGGTTTATAAATGAAGTGGTGGTATTAGATTAGAAGATTTATATTTTCTGCCTCTCACCCTCTGTGCTTCGATGCTTTGTCTCATAGTTTTCCACTTACTGCCTGTTCTGCATGCGGCGTATTTGTTGTATCTTGACAAGGCTGCAGCTCTTGGGACGTGTGTGTTCAGTGAGTCGTTGTCATCCAGGTAAACCCTCACAGCGACGGCGCTCTGACCCCCAGCAGACTGGGTTTAAAGGGAATTTGCGACTGTTAATCAAACCATTCGAACAGCCACACCTTCCTTTTAAGATCTTGTCTGCTGCTCTGCTGCCACTGAGGACCAGGAGTTCCTCTCTCCTGCCTTTAGAGCTAAAGCCTGGATGTCCTTTTTTCCACTTCACATTCAGCCTTTTGCTCTGTAGAGATTTAAAAAGAACAAAAAGTTCTTTCCAACACTGTTTTCAGCTGTGCTACTTGGACATTTTACTAAAGGCTGCGCAAACAGATATTTAAGTACTACAATAATCGCCTAACGCTAACATACTGATTTATTTGTTCTTTTCATAAAAACACATCAGCTCCAGTTACTAGTCTGTCTCCATGATGCAAAGCAACATGTGTTTCTTTCCTTTAATGTTCTTCCTCTAAGCTCCAGATTTGACTTCAGGAGTTCAAATCTTAAAGGTGTGGTTTACTCCTTTATTTAATACATTAGCAGTGTTCTCTAGTGTAAACCAATGCCTCATGAGTCATTCTTATCAAGAAAAAGCTATGATGCTTCTATTCACTGATGCAGAAGTTTGCTGTTGCAGATGTGTGCTGGAAACAACAGGATTCCTCATTATTATTAATTATATGCACAACCCTCGCTTCTGATTGGATAACAGAAACATCTCCGCCCACTTATTCAGATTACTGTGTCACACCAACATGTCCGACGAGATTCTGCCTTACGCTTTCGATCCTGAATCCGAGGACGAAGGAGAAATTTTAGAGGAAGCACTTTCTCAATGAATGTTTCAGATTGGTAATGCCTACATGTGAACTTACATTTCCTCCGAAAAGAGCAGAACGTTAGTGTTGTTCATCATCATCAACTTACAGTGAGATGTGACACCTGAACCGGGGAGAAAGCAGGCCGTAGGACCGTATAAGTCGCTATGCTAACATCAGCATGTGTGGCTACTGGCTAACCACAAAGACCTCAGAATAACTGATAATATCGCAGCAAAAATTTGTTAAGAACTTATCCAACCTTATTATTTAAAAAAAAAAAAATTTTTTTTTTTACATATTTTTAATATTTTTATTAATCGGGGCCTGACTGTGGCCGGCGCGAGCCAAGATGGACGAGACCACAAATGCAAATTCACGTTGTGACGTAGGTCTGTGAGGTTTTTCAAATCCTCACATTTCAACCTCTATTTACTATCAGAAGCTAACGCTGGAGATCCTTGTAGAAGACTGTTTTCTTGTTCAGCCTGCATGAAAAGCTCAGAGTCACCAATATTAATCAGTAAGCCACACCTTTAAGTGTCACATGGACCTGGAAAACCAAACTATAGGTTAATTTGTTTTTAGTCTAAAGACGGGCTGCAGTTAGCTGTTCTCTGTCTAAAAGGGAGAGGTTCAACCAGTAAAATCCATGAATATTTTACTGTTTGTGGTTTAGTTACAGGACCTCCTTTCTTCTGAATCAGAAGGTGAAAGATTGACTTGTGTGGTGGTCGGCTATAGGGGGCTGAAATATGCCTCAATAAGTTATACTTAGTTTGTGTGACATTTCATTTATTCTTATTTTGTATATCAGCTCCTTTTTCTTAAAGGAGCTCTACTCTCAAACTCAGTCATATTTTTAATCATTAATAACCTAAAACCAGTGGGTCAGACCATATTGGAAACATGACACTTTCGTGGCCATGTCCATCTTTTTTCCAGGGCAGTGCAGCTTCAGATTGGTCGTCTCTGTCGAGTGAAGCTGGAACCAAATAAATTCTTGTTTACTTCAGATTCTCGTCTTCGCCCCTGAAGGTTCAAAAGAGGTCACTCTGAGGTTCCTAGAACATGTTTTATATTTTATTTGACATTTATGAACACATGATGTGGATTTGAACCCTTAAAGAACATTCTGACACACTTAGAACACCAAAAATATGTTTTTCTTTTCATTTTGCAAGTAAGTTTATGAAGAATTCAGAATTTAATAAACATAAATATTTCACTTATTGTTCATCTTAACTAACAGTTCCACGGCTGTAATGTGACTGTTTATCTATCTAGATGGATTTTACCTATACATGTCTTTGACTGAATTGAACAAAACACTCCTAAAGCCTTAATATTATGGGATGTTCGATTGTTTTCTCATATGTCACTGTGAATAATTTCCACCCTAAATGTAGAAGAAATATTTCAGTAGAACCGTGAGCGTTTGTTAGCCTCTGGAGCATTATTAACATGTTTACTACCACCATCAGCTTGATGAGAGGTTCGGTTTGTGTCGTTATCCTCAGTGTGAGATCAGTTTAATTCATAGGCAGCAGTTTTCCTGTCTCTGGTCCGTGGGTCAAACACACAGAATGCTTCCTCTGTGTTGACTGAAATGTTTAATATCAGAAGCGGGATCTCCTCAGACTGTCCTTGTGGTTTTCTGCTGTGAGAAAAGTGAGTTTGAGTTCAGACAAATTGATGGAGTGAGATCCCCAGAGTGACTTTATAGTACAGGCAAAGTAACAAATGGTGTAGGCTGAATAATTCAGCTCTGAAAGCAGAATTTGATCTGGCATTTATAGATACTGTATGCGCTTGTGGGATCTGGTCCTCAGGAAGAGGGGTAAATTGAATATGAATTTTTTTTTCCAAGCTGGAGGAAGGGATTGTGAGGAACAAGTCAAGTGGAGGAAAAGATAAAATGGGAAAAGAGATGGAGAGGGGAAACTGATAAAGAGCATGAAGAGGGTGGTCCTCTATAGTCTATTTACTCCTATCTGTGACAGACCTCTCCCTGAAGGAGGTTTCTCCAGGAAGGCTGACCTACTTTCACCCTGTGAAAGCATTTCTACCACAAGCTTGCATCCTTTCAGTTATACCAGTGCTCTCATATTTTGCACATTGGTGCTGTGGTTAACGAAGCAGAGAGACATTACACCACAAACTGTGCACAAGATGATTCCTGCTAAACCATCATATGTAGATTATATATTTATGTACACTTAAGTTAAATGGATAGTTCAGATCTGTTGAAGTGGATGATGTGGAAAGGCTGTGGTCGAGTAATATGCTGATTGTTGTAAATAGCTTTTAAAATGACCTCAGTTTGGAGACAAGAGTCTAACTCTGACCTGATTGACAAGCTAACGGCTAGGCTGAGAGGGGCTAAGATAAACTGCTACCATCTTAAAGGGATACTCCACCCAAAAGTGATTTTTTTTTCTATTGCTATATTCCCAATACTTAGATAAGTGGGCAAAAACTATTTGTAACCAGCCCAGTCGTTATCCTGATCCGGCAGTACTCCTTTAGCTTTAGCTTAGCAGAAAACACTGTAAGTGAAGGTTTAGCCTAGTAGCCAGTATTTGTGTTTATGGAAGTAGGTGTCTTTTGGGACGCTGCGTCATGTCCTTGTGCCCTTTCAGCGGAGGCTTACAGCTGTTCTTTGTCATAAAGTAGTACCGAGTCTAAAGTAGTACCTGTAATTCCTTCGTGTTACTTTTTATTTTCACTTGCAGTCGATGTGATTATTGAGGTCACAAAAACTGATCCTCTCTCTTTCAGCTGCAGAAATAATCAGACGCTTCAGGTCGGCCTCTCCCTGTTGAGCTATTGAGACAACTTTATGCAAAACTGACAGAGGTGTAAAGGGTTTATAAAGCTGCATTCACGTGAACTCAATTGATTATTACGTGACACAGTTGAAGCTAGATCTGTTCATTAAAAGCAGTTCTGTTTTATTTGAATGTTTTAAAACTTTTCTTGAAAACAGTTGTCTTATTCCACCACTGTTCAGGTCGACGTAGCCTCATCTTTCCCTCATTTACTCCGCCAAAACAATCACTGCTTGCTAATGTTGGTGCATGAGGCTCAATCTGGTAACACAGAGTCGAACCACTCCAGATTAGAAAACGGTTGCATGCTGCTAAGTGCAGATGCTGACAGACATAATAAGCACTGTTGGAAATTGTTTGGCATGTCTTGAATATAACAGGCGTGTGCATGTTCAGCTCCCCCAGCTTTAAATAGAGCCTGGCAGCGTAAAACAGACAATATGTATAGTGGTTAGTTAAAATAATCAGTTATCTGCAGGATTAGTGTCAACCTGAGCTGAATAATGCATCTTGTGTTTATCTCAACACCCTGGACAACACAAGCTGTGCAGCATAACGAGATGTGAAACAGTCAAGAAACTGCTGCCCTGTTATGCATAATTATTCTATTCTCTATTTTTATTCATAATTGTTTGTTTGTTGCTTCCAGGAGAAATTGTGCTTGCAGGTTAAAGTTTGCAGGCTGTTCATTGGTGCCCATTTGGAAGTCTAAGCCCTCCATGTTCTGATTGATTGGTGGTTCTTTCTTTGTGACAGGCGGCCAAACTTCCCATGTCGATCATCATTGTTGGAGTTGGCCAAGCTGAGTTTGATGGTGAGAAAACTAACCAAGAAAAAATGATGCAACAAGTCTGTTATTGATATTAATATTAAACTAATTTTTTTAAAGAAACATGAATTTATAGGATGAAGATATGTTTGATATAAGACGTTTTCTCTCTCTAGCTATGGTTGAGCTGGACGGGGACGACGTCAGAATCTCCTCCAGGGGAAAGTTGGCAGAGAGAGACATTGTACAGGTAAAATTTGTCCAACATGTTTCACTCCTGCATCAAATCACTTTTAAAGGAAAATAAAGTATCATCGTTAAGACGTTTGGTGACACTGGTTTCTGGTTCCTGGCAGCCTGTAATCAACATAAGAGCTTAAAGTCGAAGGAAATTGGATTTCTTCAGCTTAAGCTCAACTGTATAAACATTATGATCTGAATGTGACTCAGAATCTACATATAGAAAATCATTTTTTAATCCCTAAACGACAGTTTTGTACACAAATAATCAAAAAGTGGAGCAAAGATTTACATTTCATTTACTTTGCATGTTTTAAAAACATAAGATGTTCCAAGTGAGTCCGTCTTGTTTTGGGTGAAACATGATTTAACACACAAACCACATGTTTAAACCAAAATATGGGTTTTCAAACGTTTCACCAATCTAATGTTTTAAAACTTTGTTTTTGTTTTGCAACAAGTACAGTCTTCACAGCTAGAAATAGATGCACTTATTTGTGTGTTTTTTTTTTTTATGTTTGAGAAATTATTACAGGTTGGTCGAAGAAAAGACAAGTAAACAAAATCAACCCTAACTTAAGAATGGATACCAACACTTCTCAAACTGATTCATTTCATTTTAATTCATCATTTTTTTTCTCTTAACATAAAGGTAGTTTAAATAATTAGGTTGTTAGAAAGTTGTTGATTTTTCTCTTTTCACACGCAGAGCTCAATAATCAATGTCTGCTTATTGAGAGCAGACTCAAACTGAATGAGTCAGTCTATGATGTCAAACTCAATTGAAGCTCATATCTATAATAAAGAGATAGAATATACAGAACTTTAATTTAACTATTCAGTCTGGTGTTTTTGTGATGCATTGAAGGTTTTGACGTATTCGACTCTGGTGAGAGTTATATTACATAAAGTTGTATTCTCTGAAAATAATCAGATAATTTAATACCTCAGAATGTATCACACAAGAAAAATGAAAACCACGACACAATAAAGTAACTTTTTAACCCTTTAACTGGCAGGTCAGCCATTGGTAGAGCACATTTTACTCCCATTTTCTTATTAAAGCTTGAACTGACTTAAACTGGAAATAAAACATGGACCATGGAAATCCTGAGGAAATGCGAATGTGAAGTTAGACGTGACCGGTTTTTTAAATTAAGTGTAATGTTCCAGTTAAAATGAGAAAACAATTTTGTTACATAAAAAAATCCTCAAAAAGTTGATGTATTAGTGGAATTATGAAAGGAGGTCGAGGCTATTCAGTTACCTGGAAAACTGCTTGAACTCCAGCCAAAATATCACCAGAGTTCAACCTTATTACTTGATTGCTGCAACTCGAAAAAATATCACCATGGTTACTGATCATGGTAATCAGACAAACAGATGCTGAAAGTCTCAACAACGTGTATTTCTAACAATTACATCAACCTACAAGCAGAACAGAACTGTGTGTTTTTCTTCTAAAACGCTGACTCATTTCTTTCCCGCGCTGCAACAGTTTGTACCGTTCAGAGACTACATGGACCGCACCGGAAACCACGTGCTCAGCATGGCGCGGCTGGCTAAAGACGTCCTGGCTGAGATCCCCGAGCAGCTCATCTCCTACATGAAGAGCCGAGCCATCAAACCCAACCCGGTTCCTCCGGCCTACTCAACGTGCGCCCCCCCTGAGACTGAATCCGTCTGAGTGGCTCCCTCCACACAGCTCAGCTTTAACCGGGCAGAATCCGGATTCGTGGAGCTGGATAGAAAGTGGAAACGCTTTTTTGAAATAAATACAAACCGAGAGGAACAAGCAGACGATGCGACCGCTGCAGGAGAACCTGTTGATGATCAGCATGTGTTTTCATCTCTGAGCGTTGATAGGAGGCCGGCGTAAGAGGAGGCTTTAGATGTTTGCTGTCACAGTGGTGATGTAATGGACAGCAAGTAAACCCGGGACTGTTTGAAGGCATTAGGATGTGCATCATGTTTGTGATACCTTTTGGAGTCGATGTGTGTTCATCTAGAAAAATCTTATGGATGCTCATTTTTTTATTAAATTATTGCAGAAAAAAGTATTACTTTTAGGGGACTTTAAACGGTGTGGGGGGGTTGAAGTTGTAAATATATATATTGTAGTTTTCCATCACATATTTTGTGAACTGTGTAAGAAAAACAATCCCCATTTCTACTTTGATAAAACCTGTAATATAAAAGCATGTGATGAAATCTATTCAACGGTTTAGGAATCATTGTCACTCATGAAGACTTTTCGATTGCCAGCTGTAACATCATACAGATAGTTTCAGCACCATGTCTTATAAATGATATTTCTAATATTTATATGAACAGAATGCACTAATTACTGTCCAAATAAAAGCACAAAGGTCCTGATGTTGATAAGATAAAAAACAACAATGAAAATAATGGAAAGAATCACATCTTATGTTTGTGGATTTTATCATTTGAAACAGGAAGAATATACGATACGTTATGCTGATTATATTTAGATATCTGATTATCATTAAAACATGCAAATGTTCATAATTGAGTTATTATGCAAGAACTCCTTGAATGAGGCTGACTTGTCATCTTGCCGTTTGGGTTTCTTTCCATTATATGTTATTGTTGCACTTTATTTCCTGGAGTTTTGTTTTGAAGGATCATTCTGATTTGTTTTAAAGAATTTGGTGTCTATGTCCAGATATTTTAAGTTGTTTGTTTTCTTAGAGTGAAGTCCTGTAGGAGAGATTTGGGGTATTTGAGTGATTTTTAAAAATTGATCAAACAACAATAACTTCTACTGGGAGTAAAAACTGAGCAGTTCGTTCAGTGTATAGGTATATTTATTTTTAAATTAACCTTATTCCGGTTCTGTATGTAGCCCAGTTTGTGTCGATGGAACTAAGTGTGAACTCAGATTTGACTTTTTGGGATCAGCAGCTAAATTTGGACAGATTCTAACTTCCAGGATTAAAACTTTGTTCAAACACAGACTTCCCCTGTGTTCATCCAGAGAGGAGAAACCAATAAGCTACAGCTATTTTTAGTGAAAACCAGTCGTGTCTCATTGTGTAGGAGGGTTGTCGACTTGTGTCATGACTGTATTGTTCAGTAAAACCAACAGAACCGACTGCAGCGTCACCAGAAGCTCGTTGGATATTTGTTGTCTCTTTTACAACAGCTGCATTAGATCAACATGCTTGTGTTGAATCAGAAACACACAGACCGGTTTTATTTGTCCAGCTCAGAATACGACTGGTTTTTATTGATTCTGTTAGTTTGTTGTCTTTATTTATTTAGTTTAGTTGAGTTTGTTTTATTGATCCTAGAAGTGAGAATCTTTTCAACCTCACTGAGGCTTTATTCTAAAAGTGTGAGCTGTCAAAACGTACAGAATGATTTTCCCAAACGTCTATTTTTAGATAACAGGTCCCAAACACGTTGCTTTCTTCCTTTTCACATCTGCAACACTATTTAAGTTCCTAACATGCAGTTTATCAGTGTTTTAATGCAGCTGAATCATCTGCAGTTGTTGATGTGTAATACTTTATAGCCTCCTCATTTAGGAGCGCTTATTATTTTCCATTTCAGTCTCTCCCAGTCGCTCGATATCTTGATCCAAATGTGCCTACTGTATAAAAACATATCCAAATTCAGTTAGCCAGGTGTTATCTGCCTGCAGCAGCAGGTCTCATGTTTAACATTTACACTCAGAAAACGCTTGAGATGATAAAAAAACTTCCAGATTAGGACAGCCTCCATCAGTGTGGTGTACTTTTTATACTTCCAGCTCTTCACTAATGATCTTTGAACTAATGAAAGTGGACGTGTCTCTGAGCCTTGTTGTACAAAATTTAAAGTCGAGACTTGTTTACAATCGATCTGTGGCTGTTCGTGTCACCTCTAGGACAAAGTCGGTTGGATTCAGATATTAGTTTTTATTTTCTATGCTAATTGAACATTGTCTTGTTTGATTTTAAAGGGACTTCATTGGATGGCAGAGAACCAGCAGATTGAGTTGTTCTGTCAGAAGAGGTGATGGTTTTTTTGTGTTTCATGCTGATTTTTTAATGCAGTCTTTACTGTTCTTTGACTCCCACTGAGCCAAAAGAATCTGATTCTGCAAAAAAAAAAAAAAAAAAAAACCTAAGTCCAAAGGCACAGAACTCCTAATGTCCAGAACCTTATTTGACTTTTCTTACTTTATATGTTTTTTTTTAAAGTTTATTTCTCATAATCTGCTGCCAAAGTCACTGGTTCATCTGAACTTAAAGGTTTAGTTGCATAACACTCACTTATTACCTCTGCAGAAAGCCATTCAATCTGAAAGTAAATATATTCATTACCTAATAAGACATTTGCAAGGAATTTGATTGTCTTAGAATGAAACCTAAACATTATATAAGCTAAATATCAGATTTTTGATTTAAGAACAGGAGGTTGGAGGGAAGTTTCAAAGTGACTCAGACTTTCTTTCTCATAAAGCGGAGAAGTACATTTAGCAGCGTGAAGCTAATTAAATCAGCATCAATATGCAGCTCATAGTCTGAAAATAAATGTCTGAAAGAAGAAGCAGCATAAAAGCATATAAAGTGGAGGTGTTGCACTTTTCTGTTACAATAATGTATTTATTATGACACCAAATGACTTGAAGTAGGATGATATGGGTTTTATGAGCAGTTCTTCTGAGATTATAACAAGGTAAAGTGTTTGTTTTATTTCTTATTTTGTCCTTGAGGCCTGTTAGATCTCCGCAGGGAAATCAGAGAACTAGAAAAACCACCACGGACATATTAATCACTCTTATGCAATCGTGAAACATATAAATATTCAGATTTACATTATTATAGCAGTAAAATAATTTATTTTTCTTTGTAGAAATAAGTCTGTTTGTCCCTTAGTTTTAAATAATGTTTGAGGCTGAACTCTAATTATGTACATAAGCCCTGTATGAAGAATGTCTAGTGCCGACATGTGTTGAACTTTAGTCTCTTTAGACAACGTGCATGTTTGTGCCAAAGTGACAGGAAGTTAGTTTGGTGGTTTACCTTCATTTCACCCGATTATCGCATTGACCACCTTCTTTGTTAGGATGTTATTTGGAGGTAGCAGCCTCTCCTAGCATGTTGCATCTCTGCTTTCTTTCCATTCGGTTTCCTATAGGACATCTATGGGTTCTTCTTGTTGCCACTGCTCCTGTTTTACCCAGGTTGTTTACATACCTCTCTTGGTCTCTGACTTGCATGCTGAATAATTTCCAAACCAAGTGTTGGACACAGAAATTGTCGTCATACTGTGGTTTGTGAAATGCTTTGTAATGGATTGCCTTAACTGAAGACTAATAAATATTGACAACTTTGGGAGAATGACTGACTTATTTCTTGTCAATGACTTTTATACGTGTGAACTCCTGCAGTGAGGTTTCCACCTTAACATGCCTTCTATCTCTACCAGCACTGTTAGTATGTTTAGCTGCAACACGCTCCCTTTTGTTGCCTGTTTTTCCTGCAGCTTGGTTCTGATTAGACAACGAAACTGGGCCAAATCATGGCTGCTTCAGTGACACTGTGACAAGTCTGATTTAATGAAATCACTTGTAATTTTCTCACGCTCTTCAGCTCATGTGATGACTAAAATGAGGACATTTAGTCTGATTTGTTTACTAAAAAAACTAATTTTGTATGTAAAGTCCCAACAGAGCAGCAGAGAAGGAGCATATTTGTTATTTTGATGTGTTTAAAAAATTTTTTTTTTTATCAGAATCAGATCTTGGTTATCAAATTTATTCAAATGAGGAATTTGTCTTTGTGCAGAAGAGTTCACGTTATATTTAAAAAGACACACAAACACACAACTCCAGGAAAATATGCAAATATACAATAATCTTGTTTATTTGGATAAATATAATGGGGACATGTTAAGTCTGTCCATAGAGAAAACAAGATTTGTTTGTTTTTCCTTTTATCCCCCAGTCTACAGAAGTTAGACTAAAGTTTCCATCTGATTTGGTAATTTTGTTTTTTTCTGCACGGTGCCTGTCTCATCATAATATTTGGCCAAAACAGGCTCTTGTCCTGACACCGTTCTTATTGTTTTATTTTTCTACTGCATCCTGCTGATCGTTAATGTCCATGAACCCAACCTGTGCTGCTGCATTATTGTGGCTTTTTAGAGGTTTCCTGACAACAGCTGCAGTTAAACAACAAAACAAAGACACAGAACCAAAACAGAAGCAAATGATGTTAACGTGTGAGCACAAAATGCCATAAAAATGTTTTTATGTTGCTTGCACATTCATGCAGGTGTAAAACTGATTGAAAATTGAAGAAAATTTGGTCAAATTTGCCAAAATGATTCAATCAGCTAGACTACTCTGCAAAAATTGTCCATGCATTTGTGTTTTTGTTTTTTTAGTTTCATGCTAAGTGACCACAGACTAGAGAAGGTATGATGAGCAACTGTTTGTGTTGCTTCTTCAGAGACCAATTCACAGCACAGCTGTCAACAACCATTCCTTTCTCTCGTATTCAAATAAGACACAGATTTCAATGCTTGAAAATTCCACCTGGACCAGACTTGTCCCTGTTCACCCACAGGCAGGCTGCCATCTTTTGTTTTTATTTAAAAAAAGGACCCTATACACTCAGATTTGGAGGATTGGGTCTGAATTCTAACAGGATCCTACTTCCTGAAATGCCAAAAAGAACATTCCAACTTCCTGATCCACGAGCAGAACAGTGCATTCTTATCAGAACCAGGAACAGGATCAACAGTTCTCAGGCTTTCTGAGACCCTTTATAGGTTTACTTATTTTACTTTGGCTGCTTTTCACCCATTGTGGGAGTGTGTTTTAAAATGAGAAAAATAGAGGACAGAAAAAGTGTCAGATTTTAAAAAAATGTTACTGCTGATGAACAGACACTGAAAGTCCTTTTATTCTTTGTGTCCAAACCGTCTGACTTTCTCCAGTCCAACTGGCACGACACTCACCTTTAAAAGGGTAAGCACCCTAACATTTTCAATTCATCCAGCCGATTCACTGCAGTGCGGTTTTTACCAAAACAATTCTGTAAAAGATAAAAAAAATCTCCAGGTAACTTCAGACAGAGCCTTTCTTTGCTGCTGCTGACTTTTCTTTTTTTTTTGTAAGCCCTGCAGGAACTTTGATCTCAGAAAGTCTAAATGATCAACGTTTTCTCTACATGAACTTTAAAACTTCTCAGCTTGTTCTTCAGCAACCATCTACTTCTTCTACTTTCTGCCTGATGGTATATATATCTGGAATCAGAAGCTACCAGAGAACCCCACATTTAGAACGTCTCCGTTTTCAATGGTGGCCTCCTTCACCTCTGAAATCCACCATCAGTCACTAACAAGCTCGACACCACAGTGCTCTCAGACTCCACGTGCCCTACTTCCTGTGGGTCCTAAGCTGAACCGATAGCTCGGTAACAGCTGCTCTAACTTCAGATGGTGACTAGTTGCTTCAGTGAATGTTACCATTAATCTGCTGGTCTCTCCTGATTAAACAGAGCTTTATCACAGCAGATAAACTGCTCTAGTTAGTGTTTTATTAGAGTCTTTTGTATTTTTTTCTCCAATATGGTTATTTATCTACACATCTGTTCTGTTGGGAAAATTGGTGTCCTTTCACTGAATGCATCTCCCTTAGACATGTGTTTTTCTCCCCCTAATTAGATGCACTGCTGAGGAATCAAGATGTCCACCTGGGGAGAGGGAGACAGCAGCTGGAGACATAAATTACTGAGCTAAGATAATACCAACACCTCCCTTTGCCCACCCACAAGCTGCCTGAACAATAACCACCAACCGGCAGTCAGGAAGAAAATCAACAGCTAATGACATAGAATTACTTCCTACTTATGTTCTGTATAAGATTTCACATGCCTAATGTGCAAAAATCCTTCACAGGAGAGTTCTGCTCAGAACTTATTTCTTTAGAGTCAAGCAGGTTTTAGAAGCCAAGATTTAAAAAAACAACTTAGAAAATAAACAACGAAGAAAAGGTTTTAGGGGATTACCCTGTCTGCCAATCCCTCTAAAGCTCATAATTAACACATTACATCTGGTTTACTGAATCCATATTAAAGTAACCACTATGGTTTCACTGGGGGTGATGGAATGGTTCTTAGCAGATCACAAGTTCCTGGACCCGGAGGCCTGTTTTCACCAGCATTTCTTCCATTCTTAGTGATTTTTTTTACAAGTTTGCAGAAAGCACTAATGTTACAAGTTAAAATGGTTCTTTTAGCTCTGATCTGTTAAAGCTCAGGACTCTTGTTTTCAATTTGCTCAGCGGGACGAGGAGGGGAAGTGTGCAGAGACCTCCCCTCCCTCTAATCAGACATCAGGCTGGACTGCAGTCCTCATATTGACCTGTTAGTTCACCAGAACCACACGTCTTCACGGTGCATCTCAGCTCTGCCTGCACCGCCCAATTAAAACCACCTGCACGTTCTCCAGCAGCAGTGAGCCTCCTCACAAACAGCGTCCATCAATTTTTAAAGCTCGGGTTAAAGGAAAACACACCGCTATATGGCTTCAGATCCTGATTTAGGGGGAGGGGAGGTGGGGATGGCTGCAGCTCCTAACTTACCTCTCTGTTATCAGCTCTACTGCTTAACTGCTCTCTCTCTCTCACCTTGGGGGCTTTGCTGAGCAGCACAAACCATCTCTCCACCACAATGCACTCGGCGCCCCGTATTGGCTATAAATCATCATTAAGCCACCAATAAGGAGAGATATTATAAGGAGGAGGGAGCAATGGAATGGAGCCAGAGTGGCGCAGTGGGGGGGTTTCCATTACCACCTTTATCGGATAAAGTGTTGGGGAATTTGTCAGCTTGGAATCACCGTCCTCTTTAGGAAATAATTGTGATGAATCAGCTATTATTAGATCAAAGTCAGTGAAGAAAATATATTCACATACGTGGTTGATTTAAAGGACACAGAGGACGATTTGCTGTAAGGATTCCTGCCCTCACAAATGTTGATGCATTAATAAACGAATAAAAATAAATACATAATGGAGAAGGGATTCTGACATCAGCTGAACAACAATACGTCTAACTAAAGGGAGGCTTGTTTACGGTTTGCTGCACACTAGAACAGCATGTTCCCTATAAAATGCATTGTCATTACACAGAAACACATCATCAAACTGAAGCTGTCGGGGATGTTTTGGTGCTTTTATTTGATTCTTTGTGCCTGAATAAAACAGAAAGACTGGGAAGGTAAATAAACACAAACTAATAAACAGGACACAGCTTTAAAGGCCTTTATAAAACTTAGATAAAACATCACAGAATGACATCAAGAGTGTAAAACAGTGAGTTAATGATGAAGCTGATTTTGATTGCAGAGAGGAAGGATGATGATGATGATGATGATGGAGTCATCAGGACCTGATGACATGAACAAACAAGTCATTAATTTTCAAGAGCTTGTTTGTAAATTGTTCAGAAATGTGAAATAAACCCTCTTGAATTGATTACCAGCTCAGCCTCACACGCGCTTTAAGTGTAACTCTGTTCACATCTTTATGCATTTCATAAATCTCACAAAGCAGGGCCAACATGGAGACTGAGGCCCATGCAAATCAAAGGGCTGTTAAATCTCAGAGCGCTGCCAGCAGCTATAAAACATTTCAGCAGTGAGAACTGTTCCCCGTCGACGGGTGCGCCATTTAGCTCTGAGCTGAAAAGCGCTCACAATACTCGCCCTGGCCAGACTGTCATGTTGTAAAAGGCTTCGGAGACTTCAAATAAATGAAAGCAGGTGGCAGTTTCATGTAGATAACAACCCCTACACTGGTACCTGCTCCTCTCCCTGCATGTTCTCCTCTTAGATCACCTCTGGAGTCGGACTAATAGCTGTGGTTTCTGGGGGAGGCTAGAGATGGGGATGGAGGTGAGTAAAGATGAGGAAGAAAAGCATTGAAGGAGGTTGAAAAGTTAGATGAGGAGAGGACAAAAGGGGATGGCGGTAATGTGGAGTAAATGGTTGTTAGATGGAGCACAGAGAAGGTAAAACAAGTGCAGTGAGGACGGGAGAGTAGATTAGTAATGGGGGTCCTATATGAGTCATTTAGCAGCTGGATCTGGGTCTGTGGAAGACAGAGACTCCTTGCTATAGGATTAGTGAAAGTTAGCCAAAAGATGGATGGCTGAGCATAAAAAAGGAAACATTTAAAATTCAATGCAACCTTTCTAAAGTCATTCAGAGATTATGGCATAAGATGAACAGAAAATAAAACCTTTTAACACTTGTTTACATTAATTTGGCAGAAAAACGCAGTTTTAAGTTTTTTCTTTCTTTTAGGAAACAGAATTTGTAAAAAAAGTGCAGCTTCCTCTCAGAAAATAATGACTTTGGCAGCTTTTACCTCTAAATCCTTCTTTTCTGCCTTTAAAAGAGCTGTTTTCTCATCCCCCCCTTTTCTGCACATCACTGTATTTACAAGCTAAGAGCACACACAAACACACATGCAGTGTGCGCGTGCATGTGTGTTTGTGTGTAGACCCCTGCACAGAAAAACACTAGCAGGAGCAACAGAAATAGCAGTAGGACTGAGAGCAAAAAGATAAGAGCCTCTGCTGCTGTGTGGGTGTGACACAGCTCAGCTCCGTCGTTCCAGATCTCTGCAAAATATCTGGGAGAAAAGGGACTGAGAGGAATCACTAAAAACTACAGAAACCAGCGGTTTTCTTATTGTCTGTCCCACCCAGTTGGAGGACTTGAGCTGCTTGTCTGGTGTCACCAACGCTGAGCTCAGAGCTGCTGCTCGTCTCCCACACAACTCAGTCAGAAAGACAGGGTTTATGAAGAACCACAGCTTCAGAATCTGAAAGTGGAAATACAAACAAAAGTGTTTTTATTTGAAGTGTGAGCTGTGAGTTAAAATGCTGTCCTGTTGCTCATTGGTTCAGACTGCAGGAGGGTCCTGTGTGAAGCTGTCGAGCCGGTACGTTTGGCTTCAGTGTGATGTGATGCTTGACTACGGCGAGGACTCCCTCTGCATTATGGATGAATCTTTCTCTGAACCTCAAGACACAATCCTTAAGAATTTCATTTCTGGGATAGCTGTTTTTATTTTTTATTTGGTCAGCCAGTAAAGAAAGAGACAAAAAACATAATTTTTAATAAATTCTGGTATAAGATGCAAGGCTGTGTATTCACCAGGAGCTGTCCACGGTGCTGAAAAGACAGATAACTGTAGCTTCCAATGAAATAGGGCCATCTACTTATTTACATCTACAGTCAATTATAGCTATAGAATTTTACATTATGTAGATTTTAAAAGTGTGATGAAAAGCAGACAAGTGACAGAATAAGTAGTTTAAAAAGATAAGGTTTTCCTGTTTTGATAACAGATAAATTACTGAAACAAGTTTTTAGAATTCAGAATTACATTCAGGCAATTAGATATAAATCTTATGGTAAAATGGTAAAAGTCAAAACCACTGATGCAGCTTGCTCTTTTATGTTTGTGAAATTGTAATCAGGAGCTGCAGATCAGGTGTCAATGATTAAAACCTCCCAGAAGAATAAAATGTGCAGCTTGTCTTGTTCTAGCTCTTCACACCCAACCTGCTGCTTTATTTGCTATTAAAGAGTGAGATTTTAGCAAGTTAGTATCTAACAAGGTCCGTTAGGGCTTCAGACACACAAAAAAAAGGTAGTGATAATCTTGATAGGGGTTTTAAAAATTCCCAAAATAAGCAAATCACTTTTTTGAACAGAAAATCTCATTTAAATTGTAAAAGTGAATTAGTCATAAAGTAACGTTAAAAAAAGGCGTATCAAGTTTCTCACAGTATCCAAAGGAAACTTAATGTGTCTGTGCCTACGATTGAAAATTCATTTTACACATTTGATTTCCTCAAGAAAAGATCAGAGCAAAGCAACCATTTCCCAGTGAATTTAAAGATGAAACCAGGCCTTTTTTTTAGAGATGAGCTGCTCTGGATCACGCAATTCTTTAACTCTAAACTGAACAGGATTTTAAAATATACAAGCAGAAATAAGCACATTGAGCTGAGAAGAACCCTGCTACGTTAGCATTCTGGTAAATGATTACATAAAAGAGAAGTGTCCTCCAGGGTATAATTACAGAGCACAAAGACTGAGAGTAACCCCTGAAGCAGGTACAGAGAAACGCGAGGTTACTGAGTGTAGAGCAGGAGGGAGCGTGCACGAGGACAGGAGGCACAAAAACAAGCCACCACTTAAAATCACAGACTGACAAATTACTTTTAAATAACAGAGGCAGGTAGCTCACGCTGAGTTAAATGGGAGCTCCCATCTCAAAGGAGCACCATACTGGGAACTGGACCATTCAGACCAGGATGAAGATGAGATGGGGGAGAATGAGGAGGAGACAAGGAATGGACAAAGTGAAGGAAAGCAGCAAATAGGTGTACCTATAGGTGTGTGTGTGTGTGTGTGTGTGTGTCCCAGCAATGAACTGGTGACCTGTCCAGGATATATCCCACCTCGGAATGATTTAAAAACAAAAATGAACGCTGTTGTTTTTATTCATGCTCGTGTAAGCGTATGTCAAACCCAGCTAGTGTCTCAAATCCAAGATTCAGTCAAATACAAGAGAATAAAACAAACAAAAAGTGCCTATGGTGTTATTTTGGTTAAATAAATCAATGAAAAGACAGCAGCATCCTTAAAAAGTTTCTAAATTATGACAGAAACTTCACATCATGGCTGACAGCTGAGACTTGAACAATGCATTCGCTGCGGTTGAATATAAATAAGTCACCCAGCTAGAGCTCTTCGGTACCACGTCAACAACAATAAATCACCACAAATATACCTGCTGGGAGACGAGGCTGGAAAAAGTTCAGCAACTGCTCGAACTGTACCACAACAAAAAAATATATATACTGCATACAGGATGAAGCAGGCAGAAGAGAGTAGTGTTATTTATTAGATAAAAGATATGAATCACTAAAATAATCAACAAGTTAAAGCTAAACGTTGGAGGATTTATAGGCAACAATCTGAGACTCCAGCTCATTAATGCACTGATACTAAGATAAAATTGTGCAGTAATGCTGTTTTTATGTTTGTAGTTCACGTGGAGATCTGAGGTTTAGTCCTTAGAGTAGATCTAGTTGAGAATCTTGGATCACAGCTATGATTTACACAGCTCTTCTAGGAGAAACTCTCTTTACTCCACACATCAGCTATAGGCAATACTTCTATAAAACTGTAATTAATCACATTTGATTAGGGTCTTTGATCACCTGATTGTCTCTTTTAATGATCTGAAGGGGGAGTCCAGGAGCTAAAGCCACATTACTCTGTAAGCAGTGTGACTCCTGGAGATGGGCTCTGGCCTTGCAGGTGGTTCTGTCCTCATGATTTCCACTTTGAAGTAATGACGTGTGTGAGGAATCCATTTCTTTAGCCCTAATGCCCTGCTGCGATGCTGTGGGGGTGTATGTGACACTCCATTTCCTTTCACTTCCTGTTTTTCGTTGAGATTCAAATTATTTTTGTCATTTTGGTGCACTACAGTCTTGAAATAACATTTAGGAGTGTAGGTGAATGCTAAGCATGCCTGAATTTTTAATGCAAAGTCAATCTGAAGTCCGGTCTCATCCTGATTTCAATTCAACTATTTGAAGGAGATCAAATTTGACCCCCTTACTGCCTGGAAAGATTACAAATGGCTACAGTCTGAGCCCCTATTTCAGCACAATAAATCCATCTGTTCCCGTTGTCCTCAAATGTGATTTCTTTGAGTCCCACGGAGAAGATTTCTATCCTGATCTTGCACCAGGAGACTGTTCTTTATAATGTCTGTTATGTTTTTAACTCCTGGGACTCTGGAGATGGAAACCAACATGGGATCTATGCTTTTGCATGTTTCATTCAAGCAAATAAACACAACAGTTGTCATTATTTATCGTTTAAAAGGCATCCTGTTTTCAACCATTTCAATGCAAATTTGACAGCTTTATATGTAAACATTGTAAAAGACGTGTCTTGTATTTACAAAGTTTTGATTCTTTTATTCAGTTCAGGGAACCAGCTGATTGGATTGAACCATCACTTCAATGCATTCCTCCACAGTACGAGGGCAACAGTAGGAAGGAATGACTTCCTTTAAACAGGAAGAAACCTCCAGCAGAGCCGGGCTCAGGATGGGCGGAGCCTCCTGCCCTGGCTGACTGGGGTCTGACAGGACAGGAAAGAGACACTCACAGAAGGACTGGGTCAGTCGTTTTTATAACAGAGAGAACAAAGTTAGTGGCAGCAAGAACAGGAAATGTAGAGTAGAGAGAGTAAAGCCAGAGATGTGGTCAGTTTGTCCTCCAGCAGTCTGAGCCTAAAGCAGCATAACTAAAGGGATGAGCCAGGATAACACAAGCTATGATCATTTTCAAAGAGAGGATGTCTGCCTCATGCTCTGCCTCCCGTTCTAATTTTAGGAACTTTAAGAGCTACAGGTAAACCTGCAGTCAGACAATGAGGTGCTCTGTTGGGAATATCTGGAACAAGAAGACCTCTATGAGATGGAGCTTGACCAATGTGATTATTCAATGTGAATGTTGACCAGGTATCTGTAGGTCTGTGCGTGCTCACAGCTCTCCCTCCGGCACTAAATCCTCCTGCAGGAGCTGGTCGTTCATCCTTTAGGAAGGAGCTGAGGACGCCGCTCCTGTTGGGAGACTCAGGACGGCTCCACAAGCCCCCGACAGCAACGCCACATGAAACCTCAGAAACCTGCAATCAGGCTCCTTCCTTTTTGTCAGAGGAATGCATTTATGAAAATGTTAATTCAGCTGGACCTGTTGTGCTGTTAGCTGAGAGGTTTTACACAGCTCACTGTGCTGCTCTGTTATCCAGCTCTGGTCCGTTCTTTGTCTGATTTACATTTGTCCACTGCTCCTTCCAGGCTCAGGATGGTGGGTGAGGATCTGTGTTTGTAGAGGAAAGCAAAGATCATGTAAGGCTTCAAACTACCTGCATGTAGCGGCTGACAGGACAGACAGCTGGTTCTGTTCAGTAGTCTGCTGGTGTGACAGGAAACCTTCAGAATGCAGGAAAACTGTCTTTTACTTGACAGGGAAAACACAAAAACACCGTTTGGTTTTCATTACAGCAAAACTGAGAGAATATGATCGTATTTAAACTTGGCTGGTATTTTTTAACCCTTATATTTTTTATCACAAAATAACCAGATTCATAGCAGCTGCTAAACATAAAATGCTAAATAAATAAAGGGAAGACTTTGCTTCAAGTTATTAACAAACTACTGCCATCTTGTGGAGCCAAGCAGCACTGCAACAGGACAATAAACCAACCACAGCCACTGGATGTGGGTTATTTGGCTCATGTCAGAGTACTTTAACCAAACTGAAAAAATAACGTTTGCAGTTAAAAGTGTCATTTAATCAGTCACATCTGTTAAATTGATCCCCTCTATTATTTCACCACTATTTTGTTTTAAACAATGCTATAAATAATATCATTAAAAATGTTTTAATTAGAAGTTCAAAAAGATGAGCAAAGAAAGGATAAAATAAAAAAAATGGACAAAAACATTGTTTTTCTTCAAAACCAGAGGGGGGTTGATTAATGTTTAATGTAGTACAGAAACCATTAAGAACACAGTGGTGTCACAGTAATATGTGCACGGAGAGTAAACAGAGACATAATACAAAGAAAAAGATGAATATCTTTACATGTTAATCCTGATCCGTCTGTAATGTCTCACTAACTATTTTGAGTTTAGAATAAACTGAATTAGGGCATTTTAGTGTAATTCAAGTCAGTGGTGTGCTGCAATAAGAATGTCTTATGTTTTTTACAAGGCTACAGATTTACTCATGTTAGAATCTGACTCACTTCATTTATTCAGACAGATTTACCTGCTGACTTGTGAAGCAGCAGGCCTTGGTCTTCAGGGTCTGCTGATCTGCATGTTTTAGACGTTTCTCTGCTTCAACGTGTCTGATTTTAATGAGTGGGTCATTAACAGGCTTCTGTAGAACTCTACGACATGATGGGAATTCAGTCATTTGAATCAGGTGTGTTAGAGCAGGAAAGATGTCTAAAACATGCAGGAGAGAGGGCCCCGAGGACCGGGGTTGGAGACATGGAGGGTCATCCTCAAATCCAGAAAACATGCATTTTTAGTTTAAGACTTTGGCACCACAGACAGAATGATCTAACACATGAGTGGTTTAAAACAGTACAACTGTCTAAAAATAAATAAAACTAACAAGAAAGCTTTATTTTGCACAACCTTCAGAAAGAACTTGTTAAATAACAAAATCAAAGGAAGCTTTCATTATTAATGTTCTAGTGCTGCATTCACATCTTAATAATAACAACTATATATTTTAACAGTAACAGTGTGACACTGAGTGAACACCTACAAACAGAAACTGTCACATGATTCACCTAAAAGGCCTTCAACCTCACAGTAAACATGAAAATAAACATGGAAGACACATAGGATAAAAACCTTTTAGGCTCAAACATTTCTACAAGTTTAGCATTTGAACACTCTGGCTCTGAATATCAAACTCAATACTGTTTTTTATTCTCATGCAAACAGCAGCAGGTCTCACCTGGCTGTTTAAACTAACTCAACATCATAGGCAGCAAATAAGGCTGAAGTCTCATTGCACATTCTGGAACAAAGGCCTGGTACATCTTCAACTAGAGATCTAAGAATAAAGAAAACAACACTTTTAAAGATCCGTCTGTAGGCTTTCTGCAGCAAAGCTTTGGTGCTGAGAAAATCTCTCATGACTGTTTTGTTTTCAGAATATAGCAACATAGATTAGAACTGCTCCAACAAGACAGGTTAAAATACCTCCAAAAGGTGACTTTACAGATTATCAGTAGCCAAACTGTTAAAGGTGCTTCAGCTGCAGCTATGATCCATAATGTCACTGATACTTTGATGGACTGGATCAAGTCCAGCTCACAAAAAACAACTGAATCATCACGATGACAACAAAACTAAGTGATTTAAACTATCTATGTTAACACGATGAAAAAACAAAAAGGCCTCTGAAAGGAAATAAAAATGTTAGATCACAACCATCTCAGACGTCATCTTCCTCTGAATCCTTTACAGGAACAAGTCTGAAGCTTCTTATGAAGCTCGGAGGCAGGAGGCCCCTGGGTTTAAAGTCCTCCTCTGAGAAAGGCAGGCAGCTTAAAATGCTGTTTTCAAGCCTCTCTAAATACTCATGGTGGAGTGAAGCACTGCTGGTGGATAAAGCACAGGAGACGCTCTGATGACCGTCCTGATCAAACTCGCTGTGCTCACTCGCTGCATCCTGATCAGACATCATCTGGTCGTCTCCATCATCTCCGTGTCCTTGTTGATCTTTTTTAGCTTTAGTTTGACGGTTCCCCCTTGTGGCACGGGCTGGTTTTATGAAACTCTTAGTGTATGCCAGAATCTCCACTGGAGTGCAGCTGTTTTGGGTGAGATGACTCATGTTTTTGTTAGGAGTCACTTTCAGGCTCTGGTCTACAAGGATACAGTCAGAATCTCTTTCACTACTTTCTGTGTCCATGTCTTCCTCAGACCCCTCCTGCTCCACACTGTCTGCCTCCCAGCCTTCTTCGTGTGGCTTCCTGAATCCTCTCACCGGAGAATCAAATAACACCCCTTTGGGAACAAGAGGTCTGTCGTGTCTGCGGCAAAGACTTGAGTACGCTGATGAGCTGGGCTGCCTTTCAGGCTGTCTGATCATGTAGAGGCGGACACACTCGGGTACCAGGATTTCATGGCGTTTTTTACGTGGCAGTAAGGCAGACAGACTTCCAGGAAGGCAGTTTCCAACAATTGGCACAACAGAAAAAGGCTTAAGAGCAGAGACAAAATCCTCCAGCTCCTGGTACGAGGAGTGGTCTGAATAGGGCACCACGTGGACACTGGGGTGGAAAGAGACGAATGGCCTGCTGGTTGGTAAGATGGCCAATGTAGGGTGCTCTTTGTTCCACCGCTGCAACGCTGCAGAGGAAATCTCTGACTGCTCCACGGCTCGGATCCGGCCGGCTCCTGGCTCAGTGCTGAAGACGTCACGCAGGTCCAGAGCCAAAATGGTCTCCATTCTCTCAAAACTCACCTCAACCCAGGTTTGAAACTCCATCGCCAGCTCCACCAGAAGGGACTCCTTACCCAGAGCATACACACCTGAGAGGGAATGTGAAACGCAAATAAATCAGACATGATTAGTTAAAACCTTTTGATTTCTTTAACTACTGCCAGTAGTTAAAGGAGACCAATATTTAATTACAATTCTGCTTGTTGCTGGGAAGAAAGCTATTATGAAAAACTGGTTTAAAGTAGATATACCTACAAAGAAACAATGGGAAAAAAATAATAAATGAAATACAAGACATGGAGAGATTGACATATAAGATTAGACTGAAGGAAGAACAATTTGAAACAGACTGGGAGACATGGATAAACTATGTAATATGTAATTGATGTAGAAATTTAAGGAAATTAATGTTTTTGAGGATGTTTCTCTGTCTGCAGACTTTTTTCTTTTCTTTCCCTTTTCTTTTCTTTTCGTTCTCTTGTTTTTATATTTGTTTTGATTTATGGAGTTATTAAGGGAGCAGTGGGGGACAATAGACCCCATTCCGTTTTAGTAATCAGTATTATGAATGTTTATAGACTGGTTGAGTTTTCTAGACTGAATGATTGTACTGTTTTTTTCTTTAATTGAAAATAAAAAGTAAAAAAAAAAAAAAACTTTTGATTTCTGCTGCATTTACATATAAAATGATCTTGGAGAGAAAAAACTGTAAAGAATCGCAAAGATAAGTTGAAGCTGTTCAGAAAGGGAGGAAAAAATAACCCTCAAGCATTTTCAGCACTTTTGATATAGAGTATTGAATGAATAATAATAACTACTATTATAAATACAGGTATTTTGGGGGCTTTAGAGTCTACTGAGCTTAAACTATCAAGAGGGAAACACTGAATCTGTATGAACTCACCTATAACCACATTGTGGTTGGGGTGGCTGCGAATGATCTCTTTAATTTGTTGGGTGGCTCTCTGTCTGGACGGCAGGGTGCGGTTTGGGTCACAATTAGTGTCGTCCAAGTACAGAACATCTATAGTTGTGTTGGTCCTTAAACATGGCTCACGCAGCATTGAGGGAGCGTATCTAAAGTCACCTGAAATTAGAAAAGTTAGAGCTGAACTTTGGAAGGTGTAGTTATAACTTAAGAAAACATTTTCTACATGAGTGGGAAAACTGACCAGTGTACAGGATTGAGCCAAAGTAGCCCTCGAAGAGAAACATGACAGCTCCTGGACAGTGGTTAGCATCAATCAGTGTGACCGCCAGCTTTTCTTTACCAATGTCGTCCAGAGGGAGCACGTAGGGCTCACCAAGCTCCAGAGGGTGGATCCACTGCTCTTTCACCTGAGCAGAAATAAAAGAAACCAGTTAACTGTAGAATGATTCTTTGATCACAGGAGCATTGCTAAGTTGAGTTCCATAGTGTCACACTCTGACCTGGAAATCACTATCCATGAATTTATTTCCTCTCGTCTGGACTACTGCAACTTGCTGCCTTAACAAACCTTCCTTGGGTTGTTACAGGTGGTTCAAATTGTGCTAGGCTTCTGACTAAGTTCTCCAAATATACCCACGTCCCCCCACGACTCTACCAGCTTCACTAGCTGCAGTAAATTTCAGAGTTCATTTCAAGATCCTGGTTCTGGTTTTTAGGGCTCTACATGGACAAGCACCAGTGATCTTCTACCCTTACATCCCCAGCAGGTCCCTGAGCTCCTGTGGTCAAAGCCTACTGGTTATGCTGTGTACCAGACTAAAAACTAAAGGAGAACTCCTGTGCATCAGTTACTGACTCTGGTTTATTTTCTGCTTGTATTACTATTGTCAGTTCTCTTTGTATTTCTGTCTCACTTGTATTTGTAAAGCACCTTGGAATTTATATGTTGAATGGAACTATATATAAATAAACCTCACTTACTTTTTAAATTATACTGTATATATTTTTAAGATCGTTACATTTGTCTTACTTTCGTATTTTGTAATAAAGCTTCACGTTTTGGCAACAAATCCAAACTTAAAACAAGTGATCAAATGTGGTCACTTGTTCTATGAATGGTTAACGCTCTGATTACGTCAAATCCATGTATATTTACATAGAACTGATTACAAACATCTCCTGAGCTTTTGCTCACCTTCAGCTTGAGTTTGAGCAGACTGGCCGTGGTCGCAGAGCAGTAAATGGGCCGGTTGCTCCAGGTGGAGGTCAGACCCATCGTGTGGTCGCTGTGCATGTGGGTCAGGAAAAAGAGTCGGGTTTCCGGACACTTCCGAACATACCAGTAGTCCACAGCCAGCGGGGTGTGAGGAATAATTTTTCCATTACAAGGCATTGTTCCAAGTCTTCGGGGGAGCTCACTCACAGATTAAAGCTGGTATTTGGACTACAAGAACCCACCTGATACAGTGTACACGACATGTTTTAGAACACCGGTCCAGGTTTAACGGTGAGTTTAAACAGTGCTGGTTATAAAGAAGACGCGTCTATTGTTTGCTGCCAACAAACATGTATGCTAACGTAGCATGTTTTAATCACATGCTACTATCGTGTTGTTTCGCATTAATTCAACGCATCGAATATTTCTCTCCCACCATGGAAGTCATAACTACCTGGTCTGTCGGTATTTTCACAGTTACAGCGCTTTGGTGCCCCGCCATTTCTGTTTTTAATTCGTGTTTCACGCCTCTTCCGTCTTTTCCTTATTCGGCTTTGGTCTGGAGTTTGAACGTTGCGTGTCATGCACTATACCGCCACCTAGAGGTCTTTTTATTTTTAGGAGTGACATTTTTATAGCTTTTTCAGATTGTCTTTGAATATTTAGTAGTTCAAAATTACATTTATTAAACAAGTGACTAAAAACAAAAGAAAATAATAAAAGAAAGATTAAATCCAGTGTTCCTAAATAATTAAATTAGAATCAAATATTATAGTACAATAAGTCACTGCCCTCTTTAGGGGATGCTGTGTCCCAGGAGAATTAAACTACCAGACTTTAGTCTATTTAAAAGGACAAATGAACAAACAAATACATAATCTATAAATATCAACAAAAAGAAAAAGAAATGTAAAAAAAAGCTTCCACAATCCAAATACAACAAGAAGTGTCACATTGTGTCAAAATGTCTCTGTCACATTTAAAGGTATTATCACTTGTAGAAACCAGAATAATTCAAACTTTGCATAATTTTATTATTCAAAAAGATACAATAAGAAAACACAATCAATAAAAAATACATTTAAAATCTTGAAAATGAGAAATAGTGATGGACAAAGTTTAACTTCAAAAACACGATTATCAAAAAAGAAAACTAAAAAAAAAAACACTTTCAGTATTGTTATTTTTCTGCCAGATCACAGAAGTAAATGTTCATTATTCTTCACACAGTGAATTGAACACATTGATATTTACTGTAGTGCTTGTGTTATTTTTACATCATTCAGCCTCTGCACTAAATGAAGTCCTTTTTCCACAAGATGGCACCAACAGAAAACAAAAAAACCATGATACAATCATCTACAACAAAAACAGTATTACAAAAAATATTATCTACCTGCAATGTGATGCAGGGGACGGTCCTCTGTTCATAATACATCTGTATTTTTCTCACATGTAGTTAAATGTGACAGTGTTGATCTATTCAGTATCAAACCTGTCAAACATGAAACCTGAAAGTGTTTTGTCTCAGCAGGACTCAGAAGGGGGATCCTCCTCATGGGGCGTTGCTATGGTGATGACAATAACTGATTTTAGCTGCACCCCCATCTATCCTCCCCTCCACCTTTCTGGTTATCCATTGTTCACTTTTTGAGATTATTACTGAGGATTTCAGCACATTCCATTTCTTACCACTCAGCATGTGTCCTTTCACCTCGAAGCACTTTAATCACTCTGTTGTACAGTTAATTATCCTTCACTCTCCAACACACACACACACCTTGGGGTACACTGACACACAGGTGCTCACTGTGCAGGAACTAATTTGATTATTACTGTGAATGCTCACTTCTGCACAGCTTGAAGCCTTTACTATTGTTCACTTGCTCACTTTCAGTAGAACTTTAAACAGTTGATTGATCAGATGTCAGGTAAGTCATTTCCGTGTTACCTTTTCTGCACATTACTGAACTTAATGGAGCTTAATGGATCTTTTTTCCAGCAGTTATTATACATAATAAATGTATTTATATTATATTACATATTGTGTATGCATAGTGACAGCAATACAAATGTGCACTGAGAGGTGTCAAGTGAAAGGATGCAGGGGTTAGGAGAATGAGTTGGCTTTTCTCTCATGTTGTTTCAGAAAAAGAAACAAAGTGCTGTCAAACAACAGCAGAGATGCTGTGAAAACAGATTGCTGCACAGTCTGCAATCTGCCACAGCCGTTTTTTAAAGGCAGCGCTTTAAATTCTCCATGTAGACTAACTCGAGCGAGCTGCTCTGACCTTACTTCCTCATAAGCTGTCAACTAAAATTTTAAAAAGTGCTCATAAGCGTCAAAGCTGTCAGGTCGTGCGATATATTCAGCACTGGTTCTGATGACTAAATGAAATTTGGTGGTCTTTTTAAAGCGTCTCATCTCCGTGACTCCTTCAGATTTCTTTCATCCCTGACATCATTATCTATTGATCCCACGGGAGAGGAGAGCAGCATGGGCCCCTCTTCATTGGGTCCATTCATCAGAATCAACAAATTTGTGCAGTCAGGGGTGATGGAGGTTCATGCCTTACTGTGTACGTATCTCCTCAGGGATGATGCAGCGGTCATGCACACACAGACTCCTGTGGTATTTATGGACGTGTGTGAGGAGCTAAAAATATTTCTGTTTGCTTAGAGCACACAAGCAACTAAAACAAGCTACTGAGGATACTTTTGGCAAGCGTTCTCAGTAATCCCATCTGCTTGTTTCCCTTGTGTGTGTGTGTGTGTGTGTGTGTGTGTGTGTGTGTGTGTGTGTGTGTGTGTGTGTGTGTGTGTGTGTGTGTGTGTGTGTGTGTCACGCTTTTTCTTTCACAAGCTCTTTGTTTGATTTTCTTGACGTGATTCTTGTCTGTTATCCCCCAACAGAGTTTTGTGTACTTGCTGCATGTCTGTTCTTTTGACAGGCTAACAATTCTGCACCAGGCCAAAGAGCAGTGGCATGATTCCTGCCTCCTTGATTTTACACGTCTGCCTTACGTTTCAGAGGAGGAGATAATGCCTTTTCTTCACCTTCAAGCTATGATGAGGCAGAGTATAAGAGCTACATGACTCCCCTGTTAGTTTGATTTGATTATAAGTTCATCAAGAGTGACCTGAGATCTGAAGGTCCTGTATGAAGCTGTAAAGGCTGCAGATATTGTGTAAAGCGAAGTGGCTCGCTGTCACAGCAGTGCTGCAAACGGAGACAAATGACACTCTCATCTTCCTAGAGGGCTCCAAGTGTTTCTGGATTTCTAGGATGCAGGGATGAAGGAAATCCTGGCGAAGGGGACTGAAAGCTTTCATAAAGGTTTCAGTCTAATAAGCATCATCAAAGCTGAAGGGTTGGGCTGCAGATAGTCATTAATTCTCCCATCTATGCACGAAGGCCAGGCTCAGGTCAATTTATCAACCAGACTCATCTTTAATGGAAACAAATGCAACCGGAGCCCTTGAAGGAGATGTAAACAAATGTAGATTAATCTTACAGCTTTATCAAGCAGTATTATCTGGCTATCTCTGGATATTGCTATCTAAAGAACACACATCTATAATTCTGCTGCTAAGTGCTGCACGTTACATGAATGAGAACAATGTTCTGTACATACTGGAGGGTAAAGTTATTTTTTTCTGCATAGTACTAGATTTATTTAGGTTGCCTTAATATAAAACAGACCATATATATATATATATATATATATATATATATATATATATATATACATTTTTTTATTTATTTTTAGAAACCAAGATTTGTAGCTATTTTGCTGAAGCAGACATGTTTTTTGTTGTTGTTGCAGAGAGTTTCTCTGAATGCACAGCAGGTCTGACAGCTGGCTGACAGCTCCTCATAAACGTACCGTCAACAAGCACATCAAGTTGTCTTTTATATATATCACATCAATCTGTGCATGTGGCATATTTTGCTCAGCTTGGTTTAGGATGCCATTCTTCCAGTTTCCTCCATCGTTGCTGACTCTCGATTACACCAAGATGGGTTTCTGTTTAAGGTTTTTGTTTTACAGAAACAGCATTTAGGTGACAAGAAGCTTTGATGTAAATGGGATGCCTCACTGGGTGGATTATAAATGAAATAGTCATTAAAAAAAGCACAAGTAGGGTTCAAATATTTGAGGGAACAATAACTATAAAGCAAACTACTGGATGTTTAAATCTGTAAAATTCTTCATGTGAGGAATTGTATAAATTTTTATGCACACACAACGGAAATTCGAAAGCAACGTGGAGGAAGTTGTATAATTTTATTGAATGAGACAACTGTAATTTAGTTTTCATTATGAACAGATGTTTTAAATCAAATTAAATCTCTAATTATGCCGGCGGCACACCCTGAACACTAAACTATAATAAAGCATGATGAATAATTGATCTTTAAGACCCCAAAGTAAATCTAATGTGTTTTAGTTTGCATGAAAAATAATGTTGGAGTTCATGATCAAACTCATGTATTGAACAGCCTCAGAGAGGAGCAGCTTCAGCTGCAGTATAAAAAAAACGAAAGCATTGTTCCTCCACCCACGAGGCCGAGAGGAAGCTTAACTGTGGGTGCTGCTTCTCTTAGTTTCACATGTTCACAGTAATGCTGTTCAGTGGGGACTGGCTGGGGAAATGCTTTGTTTAGTTTGTGGGTGAATGTGGCAGCAGGGTGTGTTTGTTAGTTATCAGCTTAAAGCAACCTGGAAGGGACTGGCTGTAAAGAAGCTGCAGAAAGTGGAGGTAACGTTGTTTATGCACATTACAGTCTGGCTGCTGAAGCAGAGAAACTTTACAGTGCTGGTAATGAGGCGCGCACACACACCCACACACACACATTCATATGCACAGCAGGCTTGAAGGAGCTTAGTCTACAGTTTTCTAATTGGATAAAAAAGCACCTTAGTGAAACTCCAGGTTTCACTATGTCGACCTCTGAATAAAAACTCATAATTAGATTCACCTCCGCCGATTTATTGGAGTCTCAGTTGCAGCTGGAAGTTAATCAACATGTTTTAAAGGATATTTTGGCCATTTGGAAGTTTGTTTCTGTGTAAGCATTATGAATAATTACTGTCTTTCCTGTAGGTAGCTTTCTGACCGGCCTCGGTTTGATGTCCTTCAGGACTGATAAGACACCCGACAGTCTGCGCGATCCAAGAGTCAAGGGTTTAGCTGATGTTTTAAAGCAGCTCTGAATCATCTTAGGTAATGGTGATTATTAACTTTTACACATAAACATTCTCCAAAGTAAAAACATTCTCTATGCACTGATAGACTGCAGGACAATCAATAGAATTTCTCACTAAACTTTATGAATATGTAAGTGCTTTGCAGCAGCGCTGTGCAGCTGGAGTTGGGTGACTTTAGGGATTTATAGTGATTTATCCTCTTCCACAGCAGCGACCTTTGTCTGTGAGGTTTGCAATCACTTAAAATATGAGAACAGCAGCACTTGCTCTGATAGCGGTTTAAGTCTGATCTCCTGCAGTCGAACCAGGCAGCTGAGGATGTTCTGAGAACAAATCATCACTCATCCACTACACATGAGGTTTCATTTTATCACTGCTCACTCAGAAAAACATTTAAAAACAGAAGTTAAACCTTGAATTCAATGTGAATAAAAAACGGTCATGGCTGTTTTTTGTGCTCTTTTTGCGATTGTTATGAAGTGAGCAGTGAACTGAAGAGGATGTTTCTTGTCTTTCTGGGTAACCCACTTCTGTTGTGTTCCATTTATTTACTTAAGAAGTGAATTCACGCAGTGCAGAAGAAAATGGCTCAAATTATTAATGCAGTTCCTGTAGAGCTGACACGAAAAGCTTTTCTAAATTTCCCAAGTAAATGTTGCTTTGTCCTCCTTTCTTCAGATATCAGTGACCATCAGCCTGCTTCATCTGGCTTCATTCTGTTTATTTAATTGTGTTTTTGTGAATCATTATTTTCTCTGGCTATCGGGACATGGAATGTCACCTCTCTGGCGGGGAAGGAGCTGGAGCTTGTGGAAGAGGCTGAGCGATACCGGCTAGATATAGTTGGGCTCACCTCGACACATAGCGCTGGCTCTGGAACCCGAGTCCTGGAGAGGGGTTGGACACTTTTCTTTGCTGGAGTTGATCCGGGTGAGAGGCGGAGGGCTGGGGTGGGCTTTTTGTTAGCCCCAAGACTCTCTGCCTGTATGTTGGGGTTTACCCCGGGGGACGAAAGGGCAGCTTCCCTACGCCTTCGGGTTGGGGAACGGGTCCTGTCTGTTGTTTGTGCTTATGCACCAAATAGCAGTTCAGAGTACCCACCCTTTTTGGAGTCTCTGGGACGAGTGCTGGATAGCGCTCCTACTGGGGACTCCATAGTCCTGCTGGGGGACTTCAACGCTCACGTGGGCAATGACAGCGTGACCTGGAGGGGCGTGATTGGGAGGAACGGCCCGCCCAATCTGAACCCGAGTGGTGTTCTGTTATTGGACTTCTGTGCAAGTCGCAGTTTGGCCATAACGAACACCATGTTCGAACATAAGGATGCCCATCGGTACACCTGGTACCAGGGCAGCCTAGGTTACAGGTCAATGATTGACTTTATAGTTGTATCATCTGACCTGAGACCGTATGTTTTGGACACTCGGGTGAAGAGAGGAGCGGAGCTGTCAACTGATCACCACCTGGTGGTGAGCTGGATCAGATGGCAGGGGAAGATGCCGCGCAGACCTGGTAGACCCAAACGTATAGTGAGGGTCTGCTGGGAACGCCTGGCAGAAGAGCCTGTCAAGATGGTCTTCAACTCCCACCTCCGGCAGAGCTTCGACCGCGTCCCGAGAGCAGTGGGGGACATTGAGTCCGAATGGGCCTTGTTCCGCTCTGCGATTGTTGAGGCGGCTGTTGCTAGCTGTGGTCGCAAGGTAGCCGGTGCCAGTCGTGGCGGTAACCCCCGTACCCGCTGGTGGACACCAGAGGTTAGGGGAGCCGTCAGGCTGAAGAAGGAGGCCTACAGGGCGTGGCTGGTCTGTGGGTCTCCAGAGGCAGCAGACAGGTACCGGCGGGCCAAGCGAAGTGCAGCAGTGGCAGTTGCCGAGGCAAAATCTCGGGCGTGGGAGGAGTTTGGCGAGGCCATGGAAAAAGACTATCGGTCGGCTCCAAAGAGGTTCTGGCAAACCATCCGGCGCCTCAGGGGAGGAAGGCAGCAACTCGCTCACACTGTTTACAGTGGGGACGGGGAGCTGCTGACGTCAACTGGGGCTATAGTCGGACGGTGGAAGGAATACTTTGAGGAGCTCCTCAATCCCACCGACGCGCATTCCGAGGAGGAACCAGAGCTGGGAGACCTGGGGACGGACTGTCCAATCTCTGGGGCAGAAGTCGCTGAGGTAGTCAAACAACTACGCAGCGGCGGAGCCCCAGGGGTGGATGAGATCCGACCTGGGTATCTCAAGGCAATGGATGTTGTAGGTCTGTCGTGGCTGACACGTCTCTGCAACATTGCGTGGTCATCGGGGGCAGTTCCTATGGAGTGGCAAACCGGGGTGGTGGTTCCCATTTTTAAGAAGGGGGACCAGAGGGTGTGTTCCAACTATAGGGGGATCACACTCCTCAGCCTCCCTGGAAAGGTCTACTCCAGGGTACTGGAGAAGAGGTTCCGGTCGATAGTTGAACCTCAGATCGAAGAGGAGCAATGTGGTTTTCGTCCTGGTCGTGGAACTGTGGACCAGCTCTTTACCCTCGCTAGGGTGATGGAGGGGTCATGGGAGTTTGCCCAACCAATCCACATGTGTTTTGTGGATTTGGAGAAGGCTTATGACCGTGTCCCCAGGGGCACCCTGTGGGGGGCGCTCCAGGAGTACGGGGTGGATGGTCTTTTGTTAAGGGCCATTCAGTCCCTGTACCAGAGGAGTGTGAGTCTGGTCCGCATAGCCGGCAGTAAGTCGGACCTGTTCCCAGTGAGGGTTGGACTCCGCCAGGGCTGCCCTTTGTCACCGGTCCTGTTCATAACCTTTATGGACAGGATTTCTAGGCGCAGCCGTGGTGTGGAGGGGGTTGGGTTTGGTGACAGGAGAATCGCGTCTCTGCTTTTTGCGGATGATGTGGTCCTCCTAGCTTCATCGAGCTCTGACCTTCAGCTCTTGCTGGGAAGGTTCGCAGCCGAGTGTGAAGCGGCTGGGATGAGGATCAGCACCTCCAAATCTGAGGCCATGGTTCTCGACCGGAAAAAGGTGGATTGCCAACTCCGGGTCGGGAGAGAGGTCCTGCCTCAAGTGGAGGAGTTCAAGTATCTCGGGGTCTTGTTCACGAGTGAGGGAAGGAGGGAGCGGGAGATCGACAGGCGGATTGGGGCAGCGTCTGCAGTGATGCGGACGCTGAACCGGTCTGTTGTGGTAAAGAGAGAGCTGAGCCAGAAAGCAAGGCTCTCGATTTACCGGTCGGTCTACGTCCCAATCCTCACCTATGGTCATGAGCTTTGGGTAGTGACCGAAAGAACGAGATCGCGGATACAAGCGGCTGAAATGAGTTTCCTCCGCAGGGTGGCCGGGCTCAGCCTTAGGGATAGGGTAAGAAGCTCGGACATCCGGGAGAGACTCGGAGTAGAGTCGCTGCTCCTCCATATCGAAAGGAGCCAGTTGAGGTGGTTCGGGCATCTGGTAAGGATGCCTCCTGGACGCCTCCCTCGGGAGGTGTTCTGGGCATGTCCTGCCGGCAGGAGGCCCCCAGGTCGACCCAGGACAAGCTGGAGGAAATACATCTTCAGTTTGGCCTGGGAACGCCTGGGCGTCCCAGCTGAGGAGCTGGTGGACTTGGCCGGGGAGAAGGTGGCCTGGGCTGCCCGACTTAGAATGCTGCCCCCGCGACCCGGACCCGGATAAGCGGAGGAAGGCGAGGCGAGGCGAGGCGATTATTTTCTCATCACCTTACATTTTATGAATGAGGAGCTGATTTTAAAATCAAAGCAAAGTGATGTATTAGATCCAGACAGACCTCAGTGGGTTAATGTTTATTGGTCAAATGAAAAAGGGGATTAAAAATAGGTATTTCTGCAGATAATAGCAATATTCATCAAAAAGATGTGAAATCTCCAAACATTTCAGTAATGTGGGATGTGGTATTTATTCATGTAAATATTTAAATAGTAAAATGTTGGCTCTGTCTAAAAGATTAGGTGATAAAATAATGAAATATTATTATTACATAGTTTTTCTGAGTACTTATTCTGAAAATTTGGACTTTTTCCAATTAGAAATGTCACTTCATTGTTTTTATGACACATGTAAAGCTCTAACAATGCCTTTTACTTTAATCACTATTGACTGAACATAAATAAAAAGAAAAATATGTGCAAAAACTCAAAAAGTGGTCTGGTTTCTGGATTAGTTCTTATTTTGATGTTCATGTTTTTGTATTTTTATTAATCTCCTGAACATAAAACAGCTATAAAACTCCAATCCGGTCCATGTAGTGAACACATTTTCATACATTATAAAACAGCCAGATGCGCACACACACACACACACACCAAAGCGATTTTCAGGGATATATCAGAGTACTTCCGTCTCTGAGAAGAGATCGAATTAAAGAAAAATAACTCCTTCGTCATATCTCTCCTCCTCTCTTCCTCACTGGCCAGATGGCAGCCTTACTGCTGCTCAGCATCACCTCAGTGTAAACAGAGCAGAATCATGCTCATCATGTTATGACTGTAGAGGACTAAGAAAGCTGAGTCAACCGTTTTAAAGGTCATACAGGGAAATAGTCACCTGATGCAGCAAAACAGTGAATCTCCTCGTGGTCTACAACTCAGATCAACTCAGAGACTCACAGCATTTGGAGTCAACACTTATTTGAGAGCTGGTCTACAAAAATACCCATCAACCCCTCCATCCTGTTTGTGGTTTTTGTTCAAACTTTAACCTTTTAAGCCTTGTAAAGATTTTTATTAGCTCTGATTCCAGGTCATGTTTCACAGGATTGCATCACACTGTATCTAATTAGCTGCAGAGTCAGTCTGTCACTCATCTGAGCTACAAGCATGACTCAGCCATGAACTAAATCACCCCCCTCTTCATGAGCGAGACAGCTGCTGACATTCCCTCTGAAGTCTAAAACCCTGAGATGGAAATTTAGACAAAAGAAATGTTTTCCTGTAAAGCAGCTTTAAAGCTCTGCTTCTTTTGTTTTTATTAACTCAGGTCTGCTTTATCTTACCTCAAAGATGAGTTCATCGATTTGACAGCAGATTGAGAATGATAAGAGAACAGAAACATAAAAAAATCAGCTTCAACTTCAGTCTGTTTGTTATGAAGCTGGTGTTTTATAGCGATAGCTTCAAACCTTCAAGTGAAAATCCACGAGATCGGATTTCAACGACACATCCAGGCTGACAGAAAGAGAACACCAGGTTAATCAAAACGACCAGCTAAATTATACAAAAAGGCTTGAAAACTTTCAAATGATAATTGGCCTTTCTCATTAACTTGCAAGAGTGTCAAACACATAAGGGCTGCACACGGCGTGCACAGCAGCAGGACACATTATTACACATCACACATAAAATCTGTCAGAATTACTAAGCTTTCAATTATTTTTAACACCTTTGAGTTTAATGAGGAACTTGCTGCTCCGCTGATGACCTGAAGGATGATGTTCACTAGGAGCTCCTTTCTGGTGTCCACTCACTCCTGAGGGAGGTGGGTTTGTTTTTAGAGCTTCTGCAGCAGATAGCCTCCTGCAGCTGAATACAATAAGAACACATTAAGCACATCTAGTTTCACACACTACTTGTCACATTTAATTATTGAATCTGTTTAGCTGAAAGAAAAAGATTAGATGAATTCTCTGCAACAGGGTCAAATTATTTACATACAGCTCACCGCTGAGATTAAAATAATTCATCTCTCTCCAGCTGTCGTGTCTGACGACCTTTCAAACAAGCTGTCAGTCTGAGGGACTTTTAGGTTTTGTTTTACAAACAGGGGTTGAAATATTAATGCCCTCTGAGGTCCACAAAGTGTTAACAGACGATGTTTGCTTTAATCACCGGGGACTGCAGCAAAGAGCTGGAATAGAAATAGCTGCCAGCTTAAACTGGAGCTAACAGAGTGATTGTTCATGTTATTGTTCATGAGATTATGAAATTCAGTTCACAGATAAACAAGAAAACATAATACTTTTTCTTGCCTGGCAGCAGGAAAAATGTATAGATTTTTTTTTTTTTTGCCAGGCGTGCAAAAGGTTGCAAAAAAAGAAGATGGGTGATTTAGTTTTTCTTTTTTTATAAATGATGAGGCATCAAGACAAAGGCAAGCAATCAGAATAATGTTTTTTTTTCAAAGCTATAAAAATTTGCAGCCAGCCTCAGCCTCCTGCCAGTGCTTCTATCAGCTCCGTCAACCTCATTGTCAGCAGCGTTCTCATTACCATTTCATGAGGTCGGGTTGGCGGAGACTCTTTGGCAGAGTGCTCTACGCCTAAGAACTCTGTTGGAGTGAATTAATTTAAAACAGGATTCTGACTCTAGATATTTTTAGTATCTTCCCATTGCAGAGGCTGCAGGGACCAAATGTCCAGAGCTCAGACAGAGAGAGAGAAAAAAGCTCTAGTGGGACCTTTCCTGCTGCGCTGATAAGAGCTCAGGATGGAGAAGTTAGGGGCTGTGAATTATTTTTGCGTTAATGCGTTTTGCTCCCTCAGATATATATCTGTATCTGGAAATTTACTTTCACTGCAACTCTCTCAAATCAATACGTGTAAAACTGAAGAGATGAATCAGCGTTATTACAGCCTGACCTGCCTTTTTATTTTGCTCCACACTGAGCTGAAAGTCTTTATCGTGTTGTTTACATTGATGAATTGCTCACACCACTGAGACAACTGCTGCAGGTGAATCAGCAGCAGCTCTCGGTGTATCATATACTGGATGATGTGCCTGTTTATCTTGTTGGCAAAAGATAAGCTCACTGAGGGCTCAGGGAGGGAGAAACAAACAGAAATCTCAGCATTTCTGTTCATGAGTCTGGGTGGATTTACTGAAGCATCATGCAGTCAGAGACAGACTGTTTCACAAGGCACAAAGAACCAAAAAATGAGGCTTTTCTCTGAGAGTTTTTAGATTGAACAACACATTTTTAAGGCCTGAGGCTGTGGAGCAGATTTCTGATTTAACCTGCTTTTCTCTGATATTATAAACTGAGCAGCATCAGTACTAAGAGAGCAGCCAGCGACTCCAGGAGGAGACTCCATAACTCCCATATCTACCCTCACACCACTTGATTCATTAGCGAGTACTCGCGCAATTAATGTCACATAAAAGCGAGCTCACGGGGGACGGCTGCCGTCGCACTTAATCAAAAAAACCTGCCTTTGCTTTAATGCTTTTCTTGGGGAATTGACATTTTAACAGCTAGAGTGGGATTGGACAATAAAACATGGCTTTTCACTCTTCTGTTGTTTGCCTTTTTTTATAACAAGAGGACGTCAGGGACACGTCTGTTTTACATCTCCTGAGTTTCATCCTCATGTGGACGAGAGATGGCAGTCCAGTCTTTGTGCAACCTTGGAAATCCTCTTCGTTTTGATGTGTCAGGTTCTTTAACAAGAGACGCTGACCCGCCATGCAGCTATCGATCCGCGGAATGAGAGATGCAATCCAATATTCAATATCCTACTATTGTCATGCTAGTCTGCTGTGTTGACAGCTGACTATTTTGAGGCCAACATTAGTGGCACTTAATTATTCATGTCACTTTTTTTCATGCTTCGAGCTGTGCACCAGGAATTCTCTAATAATTAAAATCTCTCCCTTCCAGATTTCCAGACTGTAAGCACTTTTCTTCCATCAGCCTGCCAGCGCAGCTCTATTGTAAAGAGAAGCTTTTCAAACCACATTCGGCACAAAATCCGTGCAGGTGTAAAGAGTAGCAGGAGGAGGTGATGACATGCTGTCAGCCCAGAGACGTCTCCCCGCCTTGGGGGAGAGATGTGTAACGCCTGTGTAATTGTAAGACAGGGTTCCTCCAGAATGGAGAGGGAAAAGTGCTCCCTAAAAGCCCCCCGACCAGGAGAGCTATCAGTGGGGGAGGGGAGACGGAGAGCCGATAAGACTGCTGGTAAAAATAGAGTGAGCTGCAGAGTCATGACAGAGCTGTTTGTAATAGAACGTGTTTATACTAAATAACTGCCTTTCAGGTCTCCCATGGAAAAAAGATTCTTAATCTCAATGAGATATGACCTGAATAAATAAGGGTTACAGCCTCAGACCCTCACACTACCACCACCATGTCTGACTGTGGTATTTCTCTGAAACAGTGTTAGGTTTACTCCAGATGGAACAGGATACACACCTTCCAGTTTTGTCACATCTATTTTCCCAGAAGTCTTTAGGCGTGCCAAGACGAGACAGTCCCCTGTGTTGTTTTTGATCAGGATATGCCTTGGACCTCTAATGATGCCGTGTTAGTTCCCTCTCTTTCACCTGCAGTGCTCCTGGGTTCTTTTGTTCTTAACTTTCTGTAGAACAGGGAATGATGTGTTGCTTTTTTAGCTCTTTTATCCTATTCATGTTATCAGACAGGTTCTATTGAAGTGTTTTCTTCAATTTAAAGGTCTGCTAGTAATAAGGCCTGGATGTGGCTGAACTCAGCTTTCCAAATAATGTGATTTCACACAAGTGAAAATACTCCTGTACTAAAATTCTAAATAAAAAATAGAGCTTCATCTTGGGTAATGTCACCCATCCTTTTCCCACCATATTTCCAAGGTTGGTTGTGATATAAGGTCTAGTATTGTTACAGTGAGACTTTGAATGGATGTACGTCAGCTTAAAACACACGGAGAACAGTTAAGATTAATTGGTTTTTGCCTGCAGCAGAATGTCTGACTATTTCAGGTGGACTTTATGAATGCATCAATTTGCATGATTTACTTTCATGTACACTGGCTGCAGGCGTCAATCCAAAATGAGCAAAGAGAGTTGAACCTTAATGAAGACAGCAGGGAACTGTGCATTTTGATATGATGCCATTTTGTGGTAATTATCCACAAATTGTCCATATTTCTTCCCTGACCCTGCATGTCAGGTTGTGGTGCAGTCAGCTGATCAATATGGGGCTCTCCATCACTCTGAGGACTGAGATCTCTTTGAGTTTTATAACATCAGCTTGTCAGAAATAAAACAGGAAGTCATAGTAAAATGCTTTGAAAAGCAACTAATAGGAGAAAAAAACTCCCAGCGCTCGACTTGTGAGATAACTGTAAAATTCAGTGACATTTGCAATTAGCAACCGACATGAAAAACGCTGGCAGAGATGAGATAAAGGCTACGTACTCAAACACATCCACGCTATCACACCACACAGAATACATGACAGTTTGAAATGGAAAATCCTCCAAAGACGTGAGAGGAAATCCCAACATCACCGGTATATTGGCATTTCCCTGATGACACCTTGAAGATTAGATGTCAGAATCAGAGTTTAACCAAGTGTCATCCTCGACTGCATTCTGATTGAAATGAAGCTCAGCCTCCTGTGGAGAAAAGTCTGGGATTTTTACATCACAGCCCACTTCTAATTAGCATTGCCCTCATGCCAGTGTGATGGTCACGCTGCGTGGCAGCATCTGGTGAAATCTAAAACACGGGGTTGAAAGTGCAAAAACATGTCTCTGAGTGGCTGCGCTGGGTGGATCGGTGCTGTAGGAAATGTTTACAGGATTCAAAAGATTCAGAGCAAAAAGAGGAAAAAACAGGCTGGAGCACTGAGGGAGAGGTGTGAAGAATAAGTGTTTGGGCTGAGATGGTGACAAGAGGAAAGAATTTAAACTGGTGAAGAAGGAAAAGGCAGAAAGAAAATAAAGATCAGGACTGCTGGTCTGGACACCTAGATCTAAAATTCTAATAACTGGTTCTCATCACACCGCGACCTGAAGGCAGAGTGACCTGTCATTTGTGTTTGTGGGAGTAAGGAGACAAGACTGAGGATGTTACCAAAAAGCGTCAGCACAGAAACAAACTTGTCTTTGAACAAACCCATTTTCCTGCTGGAAAACAAAAACTTAATGAGAGGAGACAGAAGGAACAATATAGTGTACTTTTGGAGATTCAGATCTTCATTCTAAGGAGAATCCTTCCTTTTCCCACCCATCAGCGTTGTTTAAAAAGTTTTCCATTAGGACAACGCTTTGGTTATTCAGGTAATATATAATTTAGCGGGTTTGTTGTGTGGAGTTTAATGAGGATTTGAGAGCCTCTCTGGTCTCTTTGTCTGAGGTACAACTAGGAGTGGGTTTGCAGAGTGCTGTTGGTTCTGATTTTAGATCAGGTGTTCCCTCTAGACCTCTGCGGTGGGATGTTTGGTCAGCTCAGTTTGACCTTTGGAAGTTTTGTCAAAATGTGTTAGAAAACAGATAAAATCCACTACACTGTGTGCAGGAGATAAAGTAGCCTAAATAAACTATACTATTTAAGAGTGAAGCTCTTTGTTTTATGCATGCTCAAAACCTTTGTGCACCTATTGCACTTAACGAGTCAGTTTAGTACATCTGCAGAACTCATCAAGACCCTGCAAAAAAACATCTACAGTTTAGTTTTTTTGGCTGAAGTGAGATCCTGAAGGGTTCTAACAGAGGAGGGAGCGTGCACAATGGTTTGTCTGTGTTTGTGCTGAGATGGACTGAGGATCTGTCCTCAACTGCATCACACCCAATGACAGCTTTAGGTCAGCACTACTCATGAGGTAAGAGTAAAAATGGATGACGGGTTCAACTGTATGCTCAATAACACAGAGGTAGAGGCACACGCACACACACACACACACACATACAAAGAGCCAACGTAAATAGGACAAGGACAAAGGAAAGGAACACAGCAAAATTTAATTATCTCCTGTTGCCGCAAGGTGAAAGGCGGTTAATAATCTTTTTGCCTGTGTGTGTGTGTGTGTGTGTGTGTGTGTGTGTGTGTGTGTGTGTGTGTGTGTGTGTGTGTGTGTGTGTGTGTGTGTGTGTGTGTGTGTGTGTGTGTGTGTGTTTGTTAGCAGGGTATTTTATGAACCACTGGATGGATTTTAATGAAAATCCCAAAAAGTAATCACTGGATGTACATCTACAACTCCTCACCTTAAAGTCATAAACCCATATCTAGATGGACACCAGAGCTAATGGAAAACACAAAAATGGCTGAAACAAGGTTAGCTTACTGCTATCGAGATAAAAAATTCAAATGTGTAGAAAACAGACATGTTGTGTCACAAAATCAAAAGAAAGGCTGTTCTGTCAGTGCTCTTTGAACCATGGTATAATTTGTGTAATTTTTATCTCAAAAATAATTTCCCTGCTCTAGGACCCACCAGCATTGAGTTTATTTTGTATTTTAATTTCACCAAAATGCCTAGAATCTGCTCTCTCTGAATGCCACACAGGTGTTGAATTGTAAACATGAGACAAAGCAGTACAGTAAAGAAACAGCAGCGTTTCCCACAGTACTGAGTTGAACTGATGTGTTAAAAACTGGGGATAAAACCTAAAGTGTCAAACTGTTCTAAAAAAAAAAGACACAACCTCCACCTTCATGCCATCATCTGTGGGCTTATCTCAAATCACACGTTCATATTTCCATCCTTCTCACTGAACAGTCACACCTACAATGGAAACCCTCCCACCCTTTGACCTGTTGACACCAGTCTGCTTCCTGTGTTCAGGTGACATTCAGACCTCTTCCTCAGAGTGAGACCTGTTTAGCTGGTTTATTAATGCTTCTGTTCACATACTCAGCTCCCCGATAACCCGAAATAGTTCCATCTACTCTGAGAAACAGAAAGAGTTGACAGGAGGTTTCACAGCATCCCACTGATGGATGGTAATCTCTCCTCTAGAGCCAGCAGGCATCTGCAGTGGTGACAGAGAGGTTTTTTTGAACTGCCTCTAGATATCTTTGACAAAATCATCAGACAGTGACTGCAGAAAGCAGTTTGATTCAAAGTAAAAACATCAGTTATAGCTCTGATAGCTGCTGCTGCAGTGTGGAGACAGATAATATGCACGGGTGCATGAAAGATCAAAACTCTGAGCATCTGTCAAATGTCAAATCAACCCAACACTAAACCATCTGCTGCAAAACTGGATCAGAATCCTGGGAGATAAGTGCAGATTCACTGGATGAAGGACAGAAACAGATATCTGCTGGTCTGTGAGTGTGTTATCTCAGCTTGTGGCTAAACAGTTTTTAGATTTCTTGATGTTTTTTGAGGAGTTTCCTTCTGTTTAATTTTCAGCAGATTCTTTAAAGAGATGTCTGAATTCAGATTAATTTTCTAAATATGATATTAAACGCCTCTGAACTTAATTTGTTGTTCAGCTGAGGTGGAAAAACTGCTCACTCAGGATGCTGGGGTTTATTACTGTAAGTGGACCAGTTTGGATCCTGGTGGGTCCCTGTGGTTCTGTTTCTGTGTTTCCACTGAGTTTGGACTCAGCTGATGATCTGAGGAAGGTTACGCGCTGTGAGAAATCACTCAGTATGCAGAGAAGGAAGGTTCCTGATGTCCTGCCCTTGGGAAGGAACTTGAACACCTCACAGAATGCTTTAAAGAAAATTAATGAAACATCTTGAACCGTATTAATCATGTTTATTTAACAGAAGCCTAGAGTTAAAACGGACATAGATCAAGCAGAAATTAGGAGATAAATACATGAGTGTGAGAATTAAATGACCTTTTGTCCACATCTGTAGTAAACTGGGTTTAAATGAAGGATCTTAACTCTGAAGCAGCTTGTGCAGACTTGACCACATCAAAGAGTCTCTAAACACTTCACCAACACTGGGATTATCTGGATTCCTGCATCTTGAACTCTGTGTGTGTGTGTGTGTGCGTGCGTGCGTGCGTGCATGCGTGCGTGCGTGCGTGCGTGTGTGTGTGTGTGTGAGTTTTAATCTGCTCCCTCATTTGTCGTAAACCTCGTGACACAAATTCAGCAGAGATGATCTCATTTCTCTTCAGAGGACTTTGCTCGGCACGCCATGATGCCACCGAGAATTTTATGAATGATAATAACAAAATCTATGAGGGTGATATATAAGGCAGTGTCTGCTGGTTCCTGTGCCTCCCATGAGACAAGAGGGCAGATATAAAACAGACATCATCTTTATTTTTTTATCTGTCTGGCAGAATTATGGCTCCAAAATATCTTTATGTAGGAAAAAGGGGGAAAAGGAAAATAAATACAGAAGCAGACATTAGCATTTGTGTTGATGACAGAAGTAAACTTTATTGTGTGAACAGGGATGGATGGATAAAGACTCACCTGCAGGCAGCGCCTAAAAGCTACTATTTATTCCACTTCACAGAATAAAAGATTGGTAACTGAACAGGGCCGGATCTAGCCAGCCCCACTAAAGGGGGCAGGTAGAATATCAGGGGGGCGAGTCTGGATATGCTAAGAATTTTTTGGTCATCACATCCCCCCAATCCCTTAAATGCATCGAAAACTAGACCATCATCATATCAGTTCCTCTATCCATAGATTTATTTTCATATTTGATCCCTACCCTCTGCATTTACCCGGGCTTGGGACCGGCACAAGTAGGACACTGGCTGATGCCCTGTTGAGGCTGCATTCATCTGTTTATTTTTTGTTATATTTTTGTTTTTTTGTTCTTTTTGTGGTTTTTGGTTCTTTTTTGTGTTTTTTGTTTTTCTTTCTTTTTGTGTCATTTCGTTTGTCTTTTTTTTATTTGATTTTTATCTTTATTTTGATTTTTTAATCTTATCTATCTATTTAACCCTTATTTTTGTCTTTTAGATTGTTTTTCACTTTTATTTTTAATCTATCTTAATTTGCATTGAACCTATCCTTTTGTGTTTTATATTACTTTTTATCTTTTTATTTTTTTCCATCTCATCTATATATTGAACCTCTCTTTTTTGTCTTTTACTTAATTTTTTATTTTTATCCACATATCCTTTATCCATTTTCTATTGTTTATGGTATTTCTATCTTTTTGTGTGTATATTTGTTGTTTTTATTTCTTTATGGCTTATATTAGCAGGGGTGCACACAATTTTTCATCCCATGTTCTCAAGGGAGAACCTGGCACTCTTGTCTGGTACATGGGGGGGGGGGGTTAGGTTGATGATGAAGATGTGATGAAGATGCTGTCGCTGTAGGCTGTTTTTTGTGTGTTTCGCAGTAGTAGTGGGCAAAATACTCACGGACTGGATCGGATCATGGATTTCAGTCAAAGATTTGATCATTCTTCGAATCAGCAGAAAGAAAAATAAAAGACAAAAACTTTGATCTCTATTTATTTTGTAGCAACATTTTTCTGCTCAATCTACAAGCAAGATGTCAATCCAATGCTTAAATAAAATGTTTAATCATATAAAAACAAATTAAATGGTAAAAAGACTTCTGATCACCTCTCGGGTCAGACAGAGCCGCTCACTGCCGACAGACAGCTGCAGCAGGTGAGAGGGGGGGGGGGGGGGGGGGGGGGGGGG
>SSNR01000227.1:501895-516108 GCA_006937965.1 Callopanchax toddi | reverse complement strand
GGGTGTGACGATCAAGGTGTTCTAATCACTCCTGACTGAACACCGTTAGTATTAACGTGCATTAGCTCGTATAAAAGTCCAAAACAACACGTTATCTTAGACAGAAATAGATGAGTCTGGTTTCTCTATCAGAGAGGAGATCAGCTGACAGATGGGGGGTCAGCTGGTCCACGCGCACATCAGAGAATGGATCAGTGATCCTTTGTTCTGGTTAACTAAAATGACTGAGTCTGATAGAAAGAACATGATATGTGATGACAAAATGAGCGCCTTTCTCAGAGGGGAATTATTTATCAGCTGATTCAGAGCGCGAGCTGTCGGGTCGGGGAGGATTTAGCAAACGCACGAATGCGGATCCGTGAACCGTGTCCCGAACCATAGAGGGCGATCGGTACAGATCACTGATCTATTGTGACCTGTTGCACCCCTCCTGAGCATGTGTGAGTTGCGGGCGTGGGTCGGATGTACTGTGATTGTGTGTGTGTTGAAGCGTGCGTCAAAGTAGCCTCCTGTTGCAGCTCAGTCACTGAGCTGCAACAGGATGTGAAGCTCGGCAGATCGAAGGGTCTCCCATCGGGACCGCGCAAAGGCGCGTTCGGGCAGTGGGTTCTGGTACGCATGAATGAAATCCGGTTCTGATGACACCCTCCCTATGCATCTACCAATCAGTAGCTACTTTGAATGAGGACAAACGGAAGAGAGCACTCACTCTGACCATTTTTCACTGAAATATTTTTAAAAATTTGGTATTTCTGCATGCAATCGCGTTTGGGGGGGCAGTCATGGAATTTGGGGGGCAATGCCCCCCTTGCCCATGCCTACATCCGGGCCCGTAACTGAATGACTTCTGTATTGTATTTTTTTTAATTAAACATCACAACTCACCACAAATCTTACAGCTCTTCTCACTGGAGAAGTCGGCAGCTGGTGAGAAAGAGCTTGGGCCTGCACATGACCTCTGACCCTATATGGGCCACTAACACAGCAAGCATTATTGAAAGAGCTCATCAACAGCTTTATTTAACAACAAGGCTGGAAAAATAGTGCTGAAATAATTAATTTCTAGTCGTGTGTGTTGAGTTGAAGAACGTCCTGATGTCTGGTTTGGGGATTGATTTGAGGAAGTGCTCCTCAGTGTTTAGATCTGCTCAACAGCAGCCTCTCTTCTCTAGACCAGAGGACTTACTACAGCAGATGTATATACACCTTCCTTCCTTCCTTCAGGCAGAAGATTGAGCTGCCTCAAAGCCTGGACAACAAGGATGAGGAACATCTTCTTCCCTGAGGCTGTGAGGTTCATGAACTCTGACCCTAAAGCTGTCCTCTGCACATTGTTACTAAAGTATGATCCTAGTTTGTATTAATAACTTCAGGTTATTAGTTTTTTTTTAGTCTAGCTGGAGAAACACATTTTGTTCTCGTATGTCTTGAATGATAATCTGAATCTGAAAGTGCACAACAGATTGAAGCTGTTCATCCATTTATATTTATACTGGTGTTTATCTCCACCAGTCCATTATGGGACACACACACACACACACGCACGCACGCACACACAGAGGGATCATTTAAACCCCCCAGTTAACCTGACATGCATGATTTTGGATTGTGAGGGAACCAGAGACAGCTCATGTGATGAGAACATACAAACTACAAACATGGCTGCCACTGAGCAGTCCTCTCAAATGAAGCATTAAGACAATTTATTGTCTGTTAAAGGAGGTTTGAGTCAGTAAAGGAAGGTAAACTTAATTTGCTTTATAACAGATATTTTCACACAAGCATGCAGATAACATGTCTAATGGTTACACAGTAACTATTTTATGAATTATTTTATAACCCTGTTGAATAAAAAATTATTCAAACCATTTCCTGTTGAGATAATGCTGAATTCTTTTTAAACGATTCTGTTACCATTTATCATTCTAAACTACCTACAGTCTGTTGGGACTCTGTCAGTAAGTCCTGGATGGCAGAAGCAAATGAAATGTAAAAGCTGAATTCAGCACATTAATATTTATGTCACTGCTGCACAGTGCAAAATGTCCAGTTCCTTTATTTACATTCTTTATCTGACATTTAATCCTGGGATGTTTATGGGATCCGTGAGTTACAGACTTTAGGACTTCCCAGAACCTGATGGATGTTTGCCTGATAAAACAGCAGCTCTTCTTTATGCTGTTGGGTTTAAAAGGAACCACTGAACTCATGTTGAAACTGTAACTTTTAAAGAAGTTATTCAAATCATTACACATAAAAAGTACACATTTCCCTTCATTTCATTTGCTCTGGGTTATGATTTCAGTCGATTTAAACAAACTTTGCAGTATCCACGTGAGGCTTTATTAATTATTTAATAAAAAGGGAAAAAATACGCTTTATGTCACTTTTAAAACCATCTGATCTGCACACAAAGCTTTCTGTCTTTTCCCAGTTGCAGACTAAACCATTTACAGCTTGGGGTTTAAGATGCACTAAACAGATATGGTTTATTTTTTAAAGATGCTTTAAACAAAGCTTAATGCGTTTTTTCCTTTTGGCTTTATAGCTCAGAACAATATAAATTCACCAAGCGGAACAAAAAGAGGCACTTTTCTCTAAAGTAATCCATCACTCTGAGCTCAGGTGTAATTAATGTTTAGGGACTCAGTCAGTGGCTGAAGGGATAAATTTAAGACAGCAGAGTATTTAGCCTGATAAAAATATTTCAGCCATTTGGATGAAGTGGTATTTATACATCTATTAAATATATTCTAAACTGGAAAACAATTAGTTCTTGGCTTTTACACAAAGCTCTCATCATGAACGTTATTGAGAGATGAAACAAATCTGTTATGTCACTGATTTCTGCAGATTCAACTCTTCCTTTGGTTTAATACATTTCTTATGAGGTTAAAGCCTTTGGTTAGAGCAGCTTGTGTGTATTCAGTTGTCACAGTGAATCAATTCCTGCACATAAATATGCTAATACAGGAGAGGAAAGTGCCACTGGGTGTTTCAGGCTCTTGTAACACCTCAGCTTTAAAGCTCTGAGTCAGTCAGCAGTTTGTGCTGCCAGCATTGGCAGCAATTCCTCTGAGGACCCGAGTGTCCTAAATCCATTCCAACCAATCTCAGTGGAAACGCTCTCTCTCTCTCAATCTCTGTGAAATTAAGAGTGGTTACTTCAATAATCACGTGAAAAGGAGGCCGTCAAGTGGAGAAAATTCCCGTGTAATCATTCTGAGGGACAGCTATTTAGCCAGAAACCTGAGATGATACAGATTCCCTTTTGCCTCGCTTCACCTTTACTTAAAAATTCAGGATTTTTTATTTAATATTTCAGCTGTCCTCACATGACCTCACCAGCACTGAGTCCTGTTTGAACACCCATATTGTCACAGTCAGCTTTATTGACCTTTGTTCACCCAGAGACAGGAGTTCTTCATCCCTCAGGGCTTCACTGTCACAAGCATTAACCTCTTCACTGCTGGGTAGATTGACATCCTTTAACCAGGTGTAAAATGTTTAACTTGTTTGCAGCTGCAGGTCAAACGCTGAGGTTAAATGGGTTTGAGGCAAATGAGGGGGAAATGCTTACTGGGTGTGTTTTCCCCTTGAACTCCCTGAAAACTGAAACATTCAGCTCGGCTTCACCGCAGTCACTAGGTGCTCTGCACACGTGTTGGATTTTACAAGACTGATGTCATCCTGTTATCGCTAAATCTTCTCTCTGAGGCAGATTTTTCAAATGCATTAGTTCCAGCATCCAATATATGTTGCCATAGCAACAAACATGAATTCCCTTCTGAGGGCTGGCGTGCGATGAATGGGTGCATACATCAGTGGACAAGTAATGTATTTTTCCCTAAAGCAAACACTTAATCAGGAGCTTTTCCATGGCTGTCATACAGTGTTCAGGTCACCAGGTCACAAAGTAATCCAACAGTTTTATGTAAACACCCGAAGTAATCTGTGCACGAAAAACAAAGTGGATTCATCAACTTAATCAGTTTCATTTGCATTCAAACAAGATGTATCAGTGGAAGTAACGATGGGAAGGAAATATGGAAGATTTGATTTGATGGATGGATGAAAAATGGATGTTGGTTGCATTGATTCCTTGTTGCCTGCTGAATGGATAGGGAGACAACCTGATGGGGATAGGTAAACAAAAGGATGCAGGTTCTTTGATGGATGGATGGGAAGTGGATTCATGGAAGGATGAATAGCTGTGGTGGAGTAAAAGAATCTATATATTGATTTACACTAAGATGAATGGATCTGATGAGTGTGGGATACATGGAATGATGGAAAGAGGATGGATGGATGATCAACGTGAACTGTAATATGAAAAAAGACATCATGTGTCAGACTACTGTTGTTTTTAAAAAATCTGTTTATAGTTAATCAAATAAAATTTATATCTATTCTTATCTATTATATATTTGACTGCAAAACAAAAACTTGAACTCTGATATTGTGGTTGAAATTTGCAATATTGTAATGAACCCTCATTTTCTTCACATCTCTCTTTCTCATCTGTCTGCTCCTTTTTTTTCTTTTGACTTAAATAATGCCTAGACGAAGCACGTTCAGCTTCTTACTTTGTGAAGAAGTGAAGTGATGATGTCGCTGCCATGTTGTGGTTTGAGTATCTGCGCTGTGCTGCTCAAAGTCTCACCTACTCACAAACATCATGGTGTATTTTTAATGATCAAATAACTAATGAAAGCCAAATGTATTAGGTATACAATATCTGAACACACAGCACCAAGTTAAGAACTATTTGAAACAAATGATGAGTTTTATTAGAATTTTTTGTCATGACAATGTCCCTTTGTTTATATGGAGGGGTGGGGCTTAAAACCTACACTGCAGCCAGCTAGGGTCACATTGCATCCTTACATCACATTTTATCTGATGGGGATATGATCTATTCTTTCTATTCTAGTCTTATGATGCAGAAAGGAAACAGCCTCTTATTCTCTTGTCCTTATTTTTCACATAGATTTAAATCCCCCACCCCACTGACATCATTTTATTATTATTATTATTATTATTATTATTATTATTATTATTATTATTATTATTATTATTATTATTATTATTATTTGACGTGTTTTACCATCCAATAAGAGCAGGAGGAATGTAGGTCTGGTTGCTGTAATTACTTTTCTTGTCTTATTTCCTTCCCAGTTTGCGTGAGCTCACACCCCACAGTGTCCTTCCTATTACTCTTTTAGTGAAAAAACGTATGTGTGTAGAGTGCAGGGCTTTCTCATTAATAAACGATCCTGTTCTCTTGAGTCTCAGATGGCTTGAGAAGTCAATTCAGGGTGGCAACAAGCTGGAGGTGCTCTAAAATTAATTTTCTGTTTGTTTTTCAGAGGAGAGCCAGTGGCAGGAAAGAAATGTTTCTGTGAGAGAAACGATTTGCGCAGCACCACCACCTCTCTGATCCGGGGCTCGAGTGGTGATTTGATTTCACTTATTACACATGGTTGTTTTTTATAGAAGGGCTTATTGGTTTCTTACTTACATGTTACCTGTTTCTACCAGAATGAGGCATGATTCTAATTCAGAGTGATTTATCTTCGCTGGATGAGGTAAAAGTAAAAATATAAAAACAAGTGTTTCCCCCACATTCTTCACACCACATGCTGAATATAAAAAGACTTCAGGAGACCCACATAACTCCCTACATGTGTTCCTCTGAAAGCCTTAATCAGGACGTTCTTATGACTGGCAGGTGGTGAATGGAAACAATGCTGCAGTAAGCCGTGCAGGCAGGAGCGCTCAGTGAATGTAGCACAGATCGATAAAAAAACTATCCTGCCTGCTTTATTTTAACAGATGTTTGGCCTTAAGGTTGTTCTACACAATCAAATCCCTCAGGGTTGTGTTGGTGTTCAGCTTTGCTGCATGGAAGTAAAGCTGCAAAGCATTGGTTAGAAACAACAGAGGACTTCTGTGCAGCAGCCTTGATTTATCCCTGTTTTACTTAGTCCTGTTTTAGATGTTTGCTTTGTTTCACATTACTGTTTTAGGTTTCTTGTGATTTTACTGTTCTTTTTGTTATTCGTACACCATCTTTTATTTATCTGCATCAGCTGATTTAACCCACCTGTCTCCATTCATTGATCTCAGTATATCTACTGTAGTTTCATTTCATTAAGTTTCTCATGTGTTCTGACTCATTTTGTGCCCTACAGTGGTTCTTTCTAAATCACTGGTTATCTTCACCTATAGCAGCCTCCTGCACTTCACTCACCTGAGTTTGAGTCCTTTAATAATTTATTTCATGACAATCTTAGATTTATTTATATTTTCCTTTCAAGCAGCCAGACTTTCTTGAAATCTTGAAGTTGTCTTCAGCAATGTTTCAGGTTTTCTATTCTTTAGACTTTAGCTGCATCTTTCTTTCATTTTAACTCTGGAATCTAAACATTTTCAGATATTTGTATGCATTTGTCTTGTTAGAGCCAGGAATTTTGGCTGCAGCTGCTGGCACATCGTTTGTAAAGGAGTCTCCAAAATGTCTTAAAACTTTTAATTTTCTTGCTTGAGTCAAAGGACCTTATTCACCTGGTGTTGGAAAAACACACTCAAAGATGTAAGAACTTCTTCATTATGGTTGTTTTATATCTGGAATCTTTCTGAATTTAGGTTGTATGAGTCAGAAAGTGAATGGTGGTTATTCATTAAACTTCCAATAAAATGAAAGTAAACTAGGAACAAACTCAGACATAATTTGGATACTTTCTGACTAAATATCAACAAGAAAATTTGCACAAAAGTCACTCAAATGTTGCAATTTCTTCACAATTACAAAGCTGTGAAAATGTATTGATGTACCTTTGTGGGTGTTTTTGGTGCGGAGAGGTTTTGGCTTTGGAACACTCATGGATGCAATTTTGGTCCCATCTATTTCTTATTTCTGAATTATGACCTCTGACCAGGGCCGTTTCAAGGTATTTGGGGGCCCTAGGCAAGATGGACTGTGGGGGCCGCCCTCCCCTCACTCCCCCCATCAAAATGTACTTTGACTCCACCCCCACCCCGCCCCTAAGAGAGCTACAGCATGAACACACTGTTTATGATTGCAAAACTTTCACCAGTTTCTTTTACCAGAGTACCAGTTTCATGGGGATTACATGAACTCTTCTTCCAGTACAAAACACTAAAAGCTACTTTTTACATTCTAAACTTGAAAGTGGGTCACATTTGACCCACTTTCAAAAATGTATTTTACTGTTTTGTATTGGAATAAGACTTCATGTAGAAACTGCAGTTTTAACACAACAAAATGTAATTTAAAAACTGTTACATACATATATGATACTTGTGTGCTGATTTGAAGTCTTCACAAAAGTTACAACAGAGAAGTAAACAAGATGAACCTGGATGACAGAATATTCATGTTTCCTAACACTCCTTCACATTCCAGTGGCCCATCATCTGTGCTCTGTGCAGACGTGATAACTTTACAAATGAAAGGCAGCACATTGTCAGTGATTGAGTTGTTGATTTCAAACCAAGCAGCCATTTGGCCTAACTTCAGCTGAGGGGGTCCAAAAGTCCTGGGAGTTCTACTTTTTATAGAGGGCTTCAGATTTCACAAACATTTAAAAAATATATTGTTGTTTTAAAATACCAGTTTCCTTAGGATTACAAGATGTATTATTCCAATACAAAACAGTAAAAGCTGATTTCATTCCTAAACTTTAAAGTGCCATTACCTGCTACCTGCTCCTGCAGGCTGCAGTTAGCCATGGCAGCTGGAAACATTTGCAATTATGAAATCAATAATGAAACTAGTATTTAACACAACTAAATTTATTTTAAAAATTTTAGTAAAATCTGAAGCTCTTTAAAAAGTTGAAACTGTGGTGTCTGACCCAGCAGAACTCCCAGGATTTTTAGACCCCCTCATCTCTACTAAAGTTCAGCCAAATGGCTGCTTGGTTTGAAATCAATCACTGACAATGTGCTGCCTTTCATTTGTAAAGTTATCACCGTCTGCACAGAGCACAGATGATGGGCCATTGGAATGTGAAGGAGTGTTAGGAAACATGAATATTCTGTCATCCAGGTTCATCTTGTTTACTTCTCTGTTGTAACTTGTAGGCTAAATGTATCCATGATCACTTACCACTGTCATGTTGTTTCTTGTCTTCCTCCTCTCCTTACACTTTTTTTTCTGGCTTCCAGACTATAAGTTCGTGATCGCTTCATGCTGTTCGCTGAATCACCGTTTTTAAATGTTGCCGGCTGCCGCGGATTTTCAAAACATAGGATGGCCAGGGAGCGAACGTTCATGCCCCGCCTTTCTCGCATCTTGGCTAGAAGTCGGCTGAAGGAGGAGGTCTGGGGAAGCGTGACGCGTGCCTGCAGCTGCTGAGCAGGGACGAGGTGGGGGTGGGGGCGGTGTTAAAGGGACAGCGCGCTGAGTTCACACAGTTTGTTTCTGCGTTAATTTCTTAAACAGTCATTGTCTGGGGGCCCCTAACCAGCTCGGGGCCCTAGGCAATTGCCTGGTTTGCCTGTCCTGTTGCGACGGGCCTGCCTCTGACCTTAACTTTAACCAAGTGAGGCCTGCAGTGCATACTTTTATTAGAACTGTACTTCCTATGCCCTACTTGACCCCAGCCATTAATAATACTTCTCATAGGTGTCACAACTAATTCAATGTTAATCCAACTGCAAATTTGCACATTTTGTTGCAAGTTTGTGCCTCCAAGTTGCCAACTGTTGCAGCCCAGTGGGATACTGGCTTAAACTCCTTAATTCTAATTTTACTTATTCATGCAAATAAAGGTCAAAACCCAGGGGATGAACCAGTGTCAGCACATGATACAACTTAGCAAAAAATCAGTTTCAAGTTCAATCTTTGGAGGGGCTTTTTGTCCCATTTCTCAACCTGAATATATACAAATACCAAAGATAACCCTGTCTGGAACATAAAATAGTATTTTAGCACCAACATGATGGTTCCCAACAAGCTATTAGCTGATAATTGTCACATAGAGGATCAGCTTAAAGATCCCAGGTCCTGTTTCAGGTCTTTAATGTTTTTTAAGTACAATTTCTGTATGTTTATGGGTTTTAGATATGTTTCTATGCACTTTATCTTTTGTCCTCCACCTAATATTCACTTCATACCTGACAGGCAGAACTGAATACGTCGCCATGGGGACAGCCACATCTTGCACACATGATGTCGTCTGCGGTGTTCCCCAGGGATCTGTACTAGGCCCCACCCTATTCTCCATCTACATGCTCCCTCTTGGTAAAATCATCAGCAGACATGGAATATCCTTCCATTGTTATGCTGATGATACACAGCTTTATCTTAAGACCACACCCACTCTCTCTGCTCCCCTGCCATCGTCCACATTGACCACCTGTCTGGAGGAGATTGAGGCGTGGATGAAGCTCAACTTCCTTCAGCTGAACAGCACGAAAACTGAAGCCATACTGGTTGGCACATCACATCAGCTCCGTTCGTCCACTATCACCGGCATCACCTTCTCTGGACAACACATTCCACTGTCCACATCTGTCACCAACTTGGGTGTCAAAATGGACTCTCAACTCACTTTTGACACCCACATCAAACACCTCTGTAAAGTATCTTTTTACCACCTTAAGAACATCGCCAAACTCCGTCCAATTCTCAGCCTGGCAGATTCAGAGAAGCTCGTCCACGCCTTTGTCTCCTCCAGGCTGGATTACTGTAATGCACTTCTCATCGGGATCTCTGGCAAGAATCTCCAGAGACTACAGTACATCCAGAACAGCGCTGCCAGGATCCTGATGAGGGTGCGCAAGCATGAGCACATCACCCCCATTCTGAAAGCACTTCACTGGCTCCCTGTCCCACTTAGAATAGAATACAAACTCTGCCTCCTCTCTCACCAGTGCATTTACGGTCAAGCCCCCCACTACCTAAAGGAACTCCTCACTTCCCCGACCACACGCATCCTTCGCTCTCTAAAAGCTAACACGCTTCAAACCCCCAGAACCAAGCTCTGCAGCATGGGGGATCGGGCCTTTTCCTCTGCTGCTCCGAGGTTGTGGAACTCCCTCCCTGTCCACTTAAGGGCTCCACAAACTGTGGATGCTTTTAAACAGAACCTAAAAACCTACCTTTTTAGAAAAGCTTTTTGTTAGTTTTATTCTGTAGCCGCCCTTTTTATTTTTTTTAATTTGTTTTACGAGTGTTGACTCAGCTATTTTAACCTTCTCCTCTGTAGCACTTTGAGATTGCAAAATGTAAAGTGCAATATAAGTTAAATTTATTATTATTATTATTATTATTAATATAAATGGATATCTTTGAAGTGCTGATTTATTAATTAATCAACTAATAATCTACATAACACTCATCATGTCCTCAAGATTAAATGAAGAGGGATGTTACTCGTTCAAAATGTTTCTGATTTATCAACAAGAACGTTAAGTGTCATTAAATTAAAGCTAAGCTTCCTATGGTTGATTAGGAAACTGGTTTCTGTTGAGTGTTTTTTGGTGGTTTGCTCATCTTTCTGCTGGTGGAGATGCAGAGACCCTGTCTTGTCTCTGCTGTAGCCATTTGGCAGCTCTGTGAGTCCAATCTTATTACAGGGATACTTTGAGGGTCATCAAATCAATAGGTTCCTGCTCTGTAAATGTCACAAATAATATGTGGCAAACTGCTTTGTAAAATATGACCACAGAGAGAAAAAAAATGGTCATAATTAAGGCACTAAACAGAAGGTCACAGGCTGTGAGCATCAATAAGTATTTTTTTCAATATGTTAATGTGAAGCTGTGTAATGAGCGTGCTGTATCAGCTGTAGTGATTTTGAAAATAAAGGATGTTTTCCACAGAGGAGAATAAATGGCCGATCCAAGGCAACCACATTATCTTCTCTCCAGAGTCCGTTTAACCAGCAGTGTGCTGCCGGGTTCAGTCACACCGATGCTGTTTTCAGAATCACTGAGGAGTGTGTGTGTTCAAAAAACAGACAATAATAAATTATTCATTAGAGGTTATGAGGAATAAGACGCTCACTGAGGCACAGATGTCAGGGAAATCTAAATAATTCAATCTAACAGTGCAATTAGCAGCATCTAATATGTGTTAGCATGTAATAAATGATTTCTTCATTTCTCTGGCTGTGGTGCATGATGGACCAGAACCGGCCCACGGCCCCAGCACAATTTCACTGTTTGTTATGTTACAGTGATGAGAAGGAGCAGCCAGAACTGAACCAGTGTTTGAGATTCAAACCGAATACGGCAGCTTCTTGATGTGTCCTGTTGCAGAATCAGGTTTGATTATTGATCTGATGGCGTTGGATCCCGACAGGCCTTGAAATAACTGAGCAGACATCAAAGAAGCCAGAGCACAACGCTGTCTCCCATGGAGAGCAAAGACATGTTTGACCCAGTTTTCTTTTCTTCAGGACCTGTTTCCCAAATGAACATCCCAATGAAATGGGCAGCATCTCACGCACGCACGCACGCACGCACACACGCACGCACGCACGCACGCACACACAAAGCTGCTAACTGGTTTGGGTTTGACCACACCTCTCACACAGATTAGATTGAAACTTTTTGCTGGTTATGCCTTCATATTTTTCCACCTCTCAGTCCATTTCAGTTCATCCTCTCATCCCTCTGGTCACTGCAGTGCGACTCTTCTTTCTCTGCCTCCTAATTCTCCACCAATTTCCTCTGTGTTGCTTCAAAGCTGCCGAGGCAAACTAAAAAGGAAACCCGATTTCAAAGGGACGGCTGATTCCTTTTTTGAGGGCTGTAATTATTCAGCTCCTACTTGATTCTTCAGGCATTCATTGAATAGAAAGTAATTTAATTGTATGAGACTTGTAAATGCAGTAATAAGTACAAATAGCCCTTATATACCTGTGACTATACCACCTTATTGACTACTTAGAGAATAACAAGGAGCAGCTGATTTAACATAGGATCAATATTTCATGTGCAAGCATTAAACATGAGGGGTTTGTTGTGGGAACATACTGAAACATAAAGGCAAATTCATTCATTGTTCTTCTTTACTGTTCAGAATCGAATGTTCACACCACAAACATGTATAAAGATGGATGAAGTGCTGCCCTATGTTTCATAGTTATAAAATAAATCCAGATCGTCCCTTTTATGGTGCTATGTTGGATTTTTGAAGCCAGAGTCTGCAAACTCAGAATGTGATGCTGAAAGTCCCACCTGCTCATCCCACACACAATCAGTCTGTTAAAGCATCGAATAATTGTTTCAGGGTTTTTATTATTATTATTGGTACAGTAAGAACTACATGAATCAACAGAAGTTAACTCCTGAAAGAAGTATCAGATGTTTATTTTTATTTGTTAGTCAGAAAATTTCCCATTTGTTTACATGGAGGGGGCGGGGCTTAAAACTCAATCTACAGCTAGCCAGGAGGCGGGACCAGACCTGATATCTGGATGCACCATGGTAGCTACACTTAACTATGGCAGGTGATATGTACTTTTAAAAAACATGAAATTTCATTTTTTAAAAATCTAATTCAAAAATGTTTAAAGCTTTATGAAATGCTTTCACAAACTGCTATGAAATGTTTGAGATTGAAGCTGTTTTGGGATAACAGCACTTTGGTCTTGACTGCTTTGATTAGCTGTTAGCTTATCAGTCGTGTGAAATGTGAACCCTGTTTCTCCAAACAGAGGCTGTTCAGGAAGCTGTCTTCAATGGGAATAACCCCAAAAATCCCTTAGATGATTTCACTAAAAACAATCAACAGCAATTATCATCTGAAAGGTTTGAACCTGAATTTGCCAGTAGGACTTGAATCTTTTTTAAATTTCAATGTTTTGAGAGGAGGAACTCATTCATGAAACAGTTTCTTTCATTTTAGTCCATGAAAGGTGAAAAGCAGGAGATAAAGCAGAGAATTTGAGAGGCTGGGTTTTTCTGCACAGTAATCTTATTTATGGCTGGTGTTAGATGACAGAGGAACACTCTCTCCCCACAGGGCTGCATTAGGGAGCCGCTGCTTTGGCATTTTGCTGCAGCGGGTGTCGTATTTAGTGTGCCAACAAATACCACTCTCACAGATATGGAAACAAAAGCACACTGGAGGATTTCCAACTGTGCTTCTGTAAGAAGGAAAAACACTCTCAAACATAAAAGAGAGCAGATAGAAATAGACTGATTGGTTCATTCATTCTTTTCCATGCATGTTTTTATCCATTGCAGGCTTGCTTTGAAATGATGGAGCTTATTAAAGGTGACGAGGCGTGGCACATCCTGGACAGGTCACCTGTCCATCACAGAGAATTATGACTGATAAAACATTTAATTAGAAACATTCAAGCTTCAAAACACAGAGAAACACAGCATGAAGAGGAAAATCTGTTTAAGACACAGAAGAAGAGCAAAGGAGGAACAGATTAGATGTGTCAGAGTGTTAGAGGCGTCCTCAGGAGAGATAGACCAATAAAGATTCCTGAATCAACAATTTAAATCACTCAATTAAAATAAAATAAAAAAAAAAACCAATCAAACGCTGAAACAGATAAATGTTCCTTATTTGACAAGAGGATTGGATGCAAAGGAGTTTAAATAACAGGACTCACTCCAGCCTTGATGAGGATTATCAGCCTCTGGTTCACATCCTCAACCAGCTGAGGTCCCTGCTGCTCTGTTGAAACTTTAAAAATATTATATTCTTATTTTGAATGTGTTATAAATCAAAGTGCTGAGTATAATTATCCACAGGACTGTTGCAGTATCTCTGACTGATGACAGGACCAGTTGTGATATTGGTAATTTAGGTTTGCAGGTCTGGACCACAGGAAGACCTCTAGTGAACCTCTACCATGAACCTCTACCATGAACCTCTACTATGAACCTCTACCATGAACCTCTACCATGAACCTCTACTATGAACCTCTACCATGAACCTCTACTATGAACCTCTACCATGAACCTCTACTATGAACCTCTACTATGAACCTCTACCATGAACCTCTACTATGAACCTCTACCATGAACCTCTACCATGAACCTCTACCATGAACCTCTACCATGAACCTCTACCATGAACCTCTACCATGAACCTCTACTATGAACCTCTACCATGAACCTCTACCATGAACCTCTACCATGAACCTCTACTATGAACCTCTACCATGAACCTCTACCATGAACCTCTACTATGAACCTCTACCATGAACCTCTAC